>BGPR01045782.1:0-12225 GCA_013235015.1 Araneus ventricosus | reverse complement strand
TCATTTAAAAAGCCTTCACGGATCAGTGTCTAACCCGCGGGGCATAGGTTCACCACCATTTCTGTAGATAACGAAGACAGGATAATACAAAATGGCAGGATAATGCAGAATAATATCCGCTGTTTAGTTTTATATAAAAAGAAAAGGCAAGTCTACACTTTAGAAAAAAATTTAGAAATCATATGCAATATCCACATACCAATTTCACCAATCTAGCTTACTATGGATATTTTTACGGTGCTCAAATCACAGTCAGAGACACAAAACGCGGATAGACACAATAATATAACTTCAAACGAGAAATCTTAGAACTTAGGGAGGTCTGAAACGAGGAGACTTTCCAAAGACTCGAGGCAGTGGCGTAGCGACTGGGGGGGGGGCAGGGATATAGATGCCCCGGGCACCAGTTTTAGGAGGCTCCACGGAGTCAAAACATTACTGCGTTTATGCCATTTTTAAAGGGAAATGTGACGAGGGAGAGTAGAAATAATACCATGCCCCGGACTGCATTTATGCTTGCTAAGCCACTGATGACAATTGGAGTAAGAAGAAAATCAAATTGTTACGAACATGGAATGTCGCTTCTCAGCAATGTTAGTCTTATGGTTGGGAAGAGAGCTCTACAGGGGTATGTATGGGAATCCCGGGGAAATGGAGCCATCGATCTTGACCTTGGTGGCAAACTTAGCGACTTTGGCGACGAAATGTGGGATCTCAAAAGTAGTGGAATTTTCTTGATATCTCTATTAGGGGCCGAGATCCGGATTTATCCAGATGATTATATGTGACGTCACGGCCTGTCTGGGAGACTATAAAGGGACAGTGCTCGGATCACAGAATAGTGTGTGTTGATCGACGGGATCGCCTTTGGAGTGCGAACGTGTTTGAAATCTCTCTTTGGAGTTTCCTCCGCTGTGCGAGCTAGTAAGCTGTTAGACGCCGAGCGGTATGGAAAGTGCTGTTGTTGTTCTTATTAGTGAATTGCTGTCTGTTTTTGTTCCTATTCTGTGCAAGCGCTGTTTTATCAAGTTACCTGCTCTTCATGTTTTCCAGAATATTCGTGAATAAAACGTCTTTCTCAATTGTCCTGCTTGTTGGACTGATTTTACCGAACACACACAAGACGATTTTCGTAACATTATTATTTCCCGGGCGCCTCTTACCCTCACTACAAAAAGTTAATTTTTTGTCACTTGTCACTTTTGAAAGTTAAAGACGATTTGGGAGCGAAGAAATACCATGCCCCGGGTGCCGTTTATAAAGCCGAGCTACTGGTGATGAAGGGGGGGGGGGGCGAAAAAACACACTATGATCCGGGCGTCGCTCACCCTCGCTACGCTACTGACTCGAGGTCGAATGTTTTGACTTAAACTCTTACGTTCCTCCATAGTGATCTAATGGTGTGTCGGGAAAGAAAACCAGCGGGAGTGGTCTCCCCTAAACTTTCTCGTATACTTTCCCAAAAAGGTGCTGTTTCCCCTCCACCCCGTGTGGATAAAAATATTCAAACCTACTGTAACCCAGAATCCAATGATTATCAGAAGGCTTTTCATTGTAGATTATAATGATTGTAAAATATTTAGGTAAAGAATCAAATTCAAAGTGATGCGTACCGATTACATGTAGCACCATTTCCACTCTTGCCGGCTCAAGGACAAAGTGACGCAATCCTTCCGCGTGCTCAGAGATTACTACCAGTACGCAAGCGCATGGTTACGGATTAGAAAAATTAATTATGCAATTTGAACGTCTTTTTTTTAGCCGATTGAAACGAAATTTGGGCACCGATCTATAATTAATTTTAGCAACAAAGGAAAAAATTATGACGCTTTTCGTGCTAAAGTTAAACGCTTATAATTCTGCAACCAAATGACATAGAGAGGTGGTTTTAGTTTCATTTAACAGAGAAAGGTAGATATTAAAGATTTCAAAAAGAATTTTAGAATTTGTACTTACGGTTTAGTCACAGTCGAGTTGCAAATTTGGTGAAAATCACGAAGAATTGTACATAGATAGAGTCACATAATCACTATCGACTATGGAGTTAATAATCGCATAGAACTACTTTAGTCACCGAAAGTCACAGTAAGTAAGTCTACGCCCCTCAATACTAGCGGCCGTTTCGCAGAGACAGCCTCACGTCGATTTTTTTTTTTTTTTTTTTGTCAATTCCAATGCTGTCTCTAGGTACGAATACTTCTCCATATTCCAGAAAGTAACAAATTGTTTCATTAATACATTAAATGTCCTTTGCCCTATATATTCCAACTGCAAGCTTTCCGGACTAAGTATCAGAAATGTGGTTTTAAAGCCAAATCAAGAATTTTTTAAAATCAATTTCGTTTTTTCGTGAAGCTCTGCCCACCGGGGCCACCGCGAGTTCACGGATGAGAAGCTGCTGGATAAGTAAGCAGGTTCTCGCTTCCCTGGTGGGTACAGTAATAGTGGTGTGACTCTTAGGGTCCATCTCCGATGACTGGTCGTACCCCGGTGAAACGGGGGGTCGTCGCATGAGCCGCACGTAATGGAGGCTATTATGCGGAGGCGACAATACCCGATGAAGTCGTGGCGGCTGATCATTCACGTAGTACCCGGATGCTAAGGCAGGGCGGAGTGATGGCTTCTTGTAATCTTTTCATGAAGCTCGCATACTGTTGTTCTATTATTTCTTTAATTATAATTATTTTGTTGTTTAAATAATATTAAAATAAGTTTGTAAAATGGACAAAAAAGAACCATAGATATACGACAAAAAATGATAATAAAAATATTGAAGTTTTGAACTTTTCACTATGCACCTCAATTTCAAGTATTCATTCGGTCTGCTGGTCTCATGTAATTCATAACGAATATATTTGTGGTTCTAGCAGTAGAACAGTATATGATTAAAGTTTCAATTAAAAATTCATTCCTTAAAAGTTTATAATATTTCTAGTCAAATTTAAGCAAAACTGAATCATATCAAAATACTTGGAAAAAAATTGAGTTAAAAAAGTGTTAAAAATTGTTTTAAAAAATTTGCAGATTTTACATTTTTTTTTCATCGAAGGCCCTCGAGATTCCTATTTGAAGGCATTTTTCAGTGGAATTGAGGTGTGTACATTTTACAAATATTACGCAGTCAGGATTTTTAAAAAATACGAAAACCTGAGCATAAAATTATATATATGGTTTAATTTTAAAACTAATCATCTCAAATAAGATTTCCCCTAAATTGGAGAGAATGTTAAAAGAGATGCCAGGAACCATTAGAAAAAAAGTTTAGTTTTACCTCTGTACTTCTTTTTTGTAATTGATACTGTAAATGTTTTTAAAAATCTACATTTTTATAATAATTAAACTTTTTAAAAATCTATTTTCGGTTACATAAACTTAAACCTTGCTTATTTAGCACATACAAGCCTATAAGTTCAATATATAATGCATAATAGCGATTCTTCATGAATTTTAAAAACTAAAAATGTACTTCAATTTTAAATTCTTTGCATCTACGTAAACTTTTAACTTGAATAAACATTCCTATAGGTTATTCTTAGCTAATAATAATATGGCTTACCATGATACAGAAGATTTTAATCATCTTATTCATACTCACATCTATTTAAATCTGTTTATACGAAATAAAGCTTCATTGAAATGAAATATTAACTAAACAAATACATCTCTATTATGTTGAGCAACAACGATTCAATTAATTCTGTAGGCAGTTTAAGTATGTTTTGTTTGCTTGTAAAAAACTGCATTTTGTTTACATATCAATTTTAAAAAACAGTGAAGTTATTTTAACTTGATACTTTCAGTAGAAATCGCTTGTTTTTCTGACATTTTTCATCCTTTTCTTTATGTTTGTGCCTGGAGGAGCAATTTACCACATGAAAATCGAGCCATTAGATAACAAGATTCAGTTTACTGTGGGGAATGTTATTTCTTTTATTCCATTTGCAGTCCTAAATTCGTTATGCTTACCAAGAATTCAGAATAACATAGCTATTCTACAAAAAACACGCATCTTTAGCTTGAAGGAGTTTTCTTTTTAAAATAATTTTTTCAACAACTAGATATAGACCAAATAAAAATTGCTCTCATTTTTATGAAGATCCACAGGTTCACTAGTACCTTTTCTTTGATTTGAAAAGCTACATATAAACATTTTGAAATGAACTGATGAATTTAGTTCATACTAGTTGTTACCCGCGACTTTGTGCGCGAAGAATTTGAATTATATTTTTTTTTAATTCACGAATGTAAATGTTTCGTTACATGTTGAAACGGGAAATTAAAAGTTTTGACGGTTGATAATACATAATTGGACGACTAACAGGGGTGTCTGCTGTTATAGTTAGGTAATTTGTTTATCTATGCTAACACATTTTTTTTTACACGACGTTTTTTGTTTTACGTTTTCTGCACTGATGTAGAGTTTTTGTGGGCTGGACACACGTGAACACTCCACATATAGTTGCCCATGCGAAAAATATGGTTTTTCCAAACGTACGCCTGCTCCTTTCAGTGTCTGACCCTGAGCCTGGCATATGCTAATTTTAAAGGGAATTGTTACCTTTTGAACTGGGATGGTAAATTCTTCGGTATTATCAGAATGCGTGGAATTAAAAAACTCACTACTCTCGCTATGCCAGTTATAACAGTAGCTGGCACGACGTTTTGACCTAGGTATGTAATTTGTAACGGTGCGCTATTGCGCAGTCTCGGTACATCCAGGTTACGTATCAATAGTTCTGGTACACCGACGTTTAATCTCAGCTTGTCGGAAGGTACCCCTGACAATTCTAAGGAGTTAAAGAACTCTACAAGATATGATGTTACTTGTTATTGCCCATTACCGTATCTACAGATAGATATTCTGTAATACATCCCTCCATTTGTGAAGTAATTTTTTTTTCATTTAACTGATCTGAACTTTCATTAGTCAGTGCCAAAATTACCCATTCAACAACCAATCTCTATTCCTCATATTACCTTGTAGGGCAGGATAAACCTTGCTTATCAGTTCCTCTGTACTGTGAATAATTTTGAAAAATTCCCAATTTAATACACTGTTTGAATCTCTAGCAATCGCCAAATCTATTTGGCAACTGTATCAAGCGCCAAGTTTGAGTCAGTTCTTTCTTTAGTAAACAAAGCGTTGAATTCCGTGTTCTTTGGGTTTGTATAATCCTTTCTTTTAAAAAAGCTCTTAAAGCATTAAAATTCGAAATGGAACTATTGTAATTAGCTAAATCGTTTGGTTTAGAATTTAACCACCAGTGATTATCCAAATCCTTTGGTTACAAATTTAACCACCAAACAAATCTTGGATATCGATAAAAAGAGCGCTAAAGAATAATTTTGGCTAACTTTCCACTAAATTAGGCTCTTATTTTAAGTAAACATTGAACGCTACAACAATAGAAATAATAAATTTAATATTTTCAGAGTATTCTTAAGGCATACCATTAAAAAGCTCCACTTTAAACATTTATTAATATCCTAAAATAGAGTATTGAAATTTTCAAAATTCCCATTGACTTAACATTATCACCGGAAGTGGAAGTTAAACGCGGGAGTCCTACTTAATGCAAATAAACAAATCAAAAAACTTTAATACACTTTTTGAATATCTAGCAATCGCCAAATCTCTTTGGCAACTGTATCAAATGCCAAGTTCGAATCAATTCTTTCTTTAGTAAACAGAACGTTGAATTCCGTGTTCTTTGGGTTTATGTAATCATTTCTTTTTAAATCGGTTAAAAAACTCTTAAAGCATTAAAATTCGAAATGGAACTATTGTAAATAGCTAAATCGTTTGGTTTAGAATTTAACCGCCATTGATTATCCAAATCGTTTGGTTACAAATTTAACAGCCAAACAAATCTTGGATGTCGATAAAAAGAGCGATAAATAATAATTTTGGCAACCTTTCCACTAAATTAGGCTCTTATTTTAAGTAAACATTGAAATCTACAACAATAGAAATATTAAATTTAATATTTTCAAAGTTATCTATCAATAGATTTCTGTCCCGGCGTCTATTGTGCAGTTATTATTCCTCCAAATTAATTATTTATTCTTTTCTAAGCAAGATCATGTGATGATTTTATTTCTTTTCTCAACAAGATCACGTGATGCTTGATTCGGCATGTTTACGCATTCCTTAAGGATCACGTGACATTGAAAAATAAAGTAGTAATCTTCATCGAGAATCGCCGAGTCAATGGTCTTTGTTAATTATTTAATTGTTGTCTGTAGTAAAAAATATTGAATTCAGTGGCGAATCCAGGGGGGCTATCGGGCTACAGTCCCCCCAGAGCCAAGCCAGAATTCTTGATTTTATTTAACATCATTACAACTGTTTTTTCTTAATTTCTCTCTTTAAAAAAATAATAAAAACGTTTCAACATTGCTTTGTGGCTTGACAGGCTGGAAAATTTTCCTAATTTTGTAGTCATTCCACTTGTACTTGTAGCTTTGACGCTGTCGAAGACATTTTTTGGCTAGTTATTTCAATGTAATTTTTATTAAATTATCGAAAGTATTGTATTGTTCTTTATGATTCTTTTCGTAAGGTGAGTCAAGTGTGTAATGTTAAAGAGCTTTGGTTTACTTTAGCATTGAGGTCTACATTCCTCACGACGATACAAAGTTTCCATGGGGGCCCCCCCCCCCAGACCGGAATCCTAGATTCGCCACTGATTGAATTTATGATAAAATCATATATCCTATGTCCTTTATTAGGTTTCAAGCTACAACTCTGCCAATTTTCATCCAAATCGGTTTGCAAGTTTGTTCGTGAAAGCGTAACAAACAGACAGACACACTTTCGCATTTATTATATTACTAGCTGTTACCCGCGACTTCGTGCGCGAAGAATTTGAATTATTATTTTTTTTAATTCACGAATGTAAATGTTTTGTTGCATTTTGAAAGGGGAAAGTAAAGGTTCTGACGGTTGATAATACTTATTGGACGGCTGACAGGAGTGTACTGTACATGTATGCTGATATAGTTATGTAAATTGTTTATCTATGCTAATACACTTTAGTATACCACGATATTTGCACGGATGTAGAGGCTGTGTGGGCTGAACACACGTGAACACGCCACATATAGTAAACATGCCCATGCGAAAAATATAGTTTTTCCAAATGTACGCCTGCCACTTTCAGTGTCTGGACCTGAGCCTGACAAATGCTATTTTTAAAGGGATTTGTTACCTTCTGAACTGAGATGACAAATCCTTCGGTATTATCGGAAAGCGTGGAATTAAAACACTCTCTCTTCTCCCTATATCAGTCATAACAGTATCTTTCATGACGTTTGGACCTAGGTGTGTAATTTGTAACCGTGTGCCATTGCGCAGTTTCGGTAACCGAGGTTACGTATTAGTTGTATTGGCACACCGACTTTCAATCTCGGCTTGTCGGAAGGTGCCCCTGACAATTCTAAGATGTAGAAGAGCTCTACAGGGTATGATGTTTTTTGTTAATGTCTATTACCGTATCTACAGATGGATATTCTGTAATACCTCACTGTGAAAATTAAACAAAACACAGAGAGAATAATTCACTACCGTCATTGAATCACTGTGTAACTGTATTAAAAGCTGTAAATGCTACGACAACAGGAAAACGGAAGTGTAAAGTCTCCTTTGTTGTTTATGGTCAAAGAAAGCAATATTTTCTTATATTAACTTTAACATTGTCAAAAGCCCGCGCGAGAAACAGTAATTTGGCTTCAATTTATTTCTATAAGAATAAAAAGTATTGTTAGAAATTACGTTACAAAAATATTTTTAAACCTTAACTTTAATAACTATCAGAGAAAACATTACATCGCAATGGAATTAATAGCATTAAAAAAATCATTTTCTGGTCTTTAAAATGGCATAAAAATAATTTTTGTCTAATAAATATTTCAGAAGTTATTGGCAAAAAACGTCTAAGCATTAGGCTTAAAAGCAGCTAATTTTCGTTATTTAATTAAATATCTTAAGAACTAATTAACTCTGAAAGTTGAAAATAGCACCTTTGACCTAGAAATATGCTCTAGAATGTCGTGTGTAAATTTTATATCGCTACGGTTCACCGTTTAGGAAGAGTTCTTGTGACCGACAGACAGACAGATACATGTAATTTCTGCCTTATTTTATAGATATTTATAAACATAAGCAAAATTTTCAGAAATAAAGATAAATGAGTTCAAAGTCTAAACGTTTCCTAGCAACTGAGTAGCTATAAATTTGCGTTATTTCAAAATCGTCTGCACGTAAAATTTAAAAAATGAATAAAAATTGAAGGAAAAATGTCATAGAAATAAAAATGGTATCATTGAAAAGGTAAAATTTTTAACTTTAAGATGGTATAAAAATAATTTTTATCGAACAATTTGTTACGAAGTTACAGCGGAAAAAAGATTATGTGATAGTTGATTTTAAAAATAATTTATTCCACATGTTTTCGCATTCCTGAAGGATCACGTGACAGTTGATTGAAAAATAAATTAATCTTCATCGCGAATCGCGGAGTCAATGGGCTTTCTTTGTTAATTATTTTTAATCTGTAGTCAAATATAATTAATTTAATGTGATTTCACCTAGCCTATGTCCGTTCTTGGGTTTCAAGCTACAACTCTGCCAATTTTCATCGAAATCGGTTTTGTAGTTTGGCCGTGAAAGCTTAACAAACAGACAGACAGACAGACACACTTTCGCATTTATTATATTACTAGCTGTTACCCGCGACTTCGTGCGCGAAGAATTTGAATTAATCTTTTTTTTAATTCACGAATGTAAATGTTTTGTTGCATTTTGAAAGGGGAAAGGAAAAGTTCTGACGGTTGATAATACTTAATTCGACGGCTGACAGGAGTGTACTGTACATGTATGCTGATATAGTTATGTAAATTGTTTATCTATTCTAATATACTTTTGTATATCACATTATTTACACGGGTGTAGAGGTTGTGTGGGCTGGACACACGTGAACACGCCATGTATACTTGCCCATGCGAAAAATATGGTTTTTCCATATGTACATTTGCCACTTTCAGTATCTGGCCCTGAGCCTGGCAAATGACATTTTGAAAGGGATTTGTTGCCTTCTGAACTGAGATGATAAATCCTTCGGCATTATCGGAAGGCGTGGAATTAAAATACTCTCTCTTCTCCCTATATCAGTCATAACAATAGCTTTCATAACGTTTGGACCTTGGTGTGTAATTTACGACCGTGTGCCATATTGCGCAGTCTCGGTATATCGAGGTTGCGTATTAGTAGTACTGGCACACAGGCTATCATTCTAGGCTTGTCGGAAGGTGCCCTGACAATTCTAAGATGTTGAAGAGCTCTACAATATATGATGTTCCTGGTTAATGCCCATTACCGTATCTACAGATGGATGTTTTGTAATACCTCATTGTGAAATTTAAACAAAACATCGAGAGAATAATTCACTAACGTCATTGGATCACTGTCTAACCGCATTAAAAGCTGCAAATGCAAGGACAACAGGAAACCGGAAGTGTAAAGTCTCCTTTGTTGTTAATGGTCAAAGAAAGCAATATTTTCTTATATTAACTTTAACACTGGCAGAAGCCCGCGCGCGAAAGAGTAATTTCGCTTGAATTTATTTCTATAAGAATAAAAAGACTTGTTAGAAATTACGTTACAAAAATATTTTTAAACCTTAATAACAATCAGAGAAAACATTTCATCGCAATGTAATTAATAGCATTAAAAAGATCATTTTCTGGTCTTTAAAATGGCATAAAAATAATTGTTGTCTAATAAAGATTTCGGAAGTTATTGGCAAAAAACGTCTAAGCAATAGGCTTAAAAGCGGCTAATGTTCGTTATTTAATTAAATATCTTAAGAACTAATTAACTCTGAAATTTGAAAATAGTACCTTGTGTGTAAATTTCATGTCGCTACCGTTCACCGTTTAGGAGGAGTTCTTGTGACCGACCGATCGACCGGCAGACAGACAGATACATGTAATTTCTGCCTTGTTTTATAGATATTTATAAACATAAGCAAAACTTTCAGAAACAAAGATAAATTAGTTCAAAGTCTAACCGTTTCCTAGCAGCGAAGTAGGTATAAATTTGCGTTATTTCAAAATCGTCTGCACGTAAAATTTAAAAAATTAATAAAAATTGAATGAAAAATGTCACAGAAATAAATTTGGTATCATTGAAAAGGTAAAATTTTTATCTTTAAGATGGTATAAAAAGTATTTGTATCGGATAATTTGTTCCGAAGTTACAGCGGAAAAAAGGATTACGTGATAGTTGATTTTAAAAATAATTTATTCCACATGTTTTCGCATTCCTGAAGTATCACGTGACAGTTTATTGAAAAATAAAAATCTTCATCGCGAATCGAGGAGTCAATGGGCTTTCTTTGTTAACTATTTTTAATCTGTAGTCAAAAATAATTAATTTAACGTGATTTCACCTAGCCTATGTCCGTTCTCGGGTTTCAAGCTACAACTCTGCCAATTTTCATCCAAATCGGTTTTGTGGTTTGGTCGTGAAAGCTTAACAAACAGACAGACAGACACACTTTCGCATTTATTATATTACTAGCTGTTACCCGCGACTTCGTGCGCGAAGAATTTGAATTATTCTTTTTTTTTAATTCACGAATGTAAATGTTTTGTTGCATTTTGAAAGAGGAAAGCAAAAGTTCTGACAGAGATAATACTTAATTGGACGGCTGACAGGAGTGTACTGTACATGTATGCTGATATAGTTATGTAAATTGTTTATCTGTTCTAATATACTTCTGCATACCACATTATTTGCACGTATGTAGAGGTTATGTGGGCTGGACACACGTGAACACGCCATGTATAGATTGCCCATGAGAAAAATATGGTTTTTCCACATGCACATCTGCCACTTTCAGTATCTGGCCCTGAGCCTGGCAAATGACATTTTTAAAGGGATTTGTTGCCTTCTGAACTGAGATGATAAATCCTTCGGCATTATCGGAAGGCGTGGAATTGAAACACTCTCTCTTCTCCCTATATCAGTCATAACAGTAGCTTTCACGACGTTTGGACCTAGGTGTGTAATTTGTAACCGTGTGCCATTGCGCAGTCTCGGTATATCGAGGTTACGTATTAGTATTACTGGCACACCGACTTTCAATCTCGACTTGTCGGAAGGTGCCCCTGACAATTCTAAGATCTTGAAGAGCTCTACAGAATATGATGCTCCTTGTTAATGCCCATTACCGTATCTACAGAAGGATATTCTGTAATATCTCACTGTGAAAATTAAACAAAACATCGAGAGAAAAATTCATTAACGTCATTGGATCACTGTGTAACCTTATTAAAAGCTGTAAATGCTACCACAACAGGAAACGGGAAGTGTAAAGTCTCCTTTGTTGTTTATAGTCAAAGAAAGCAATATTTTCTTATATTAATTTTAACACTGGCAAAAGACCGCACGCGAAACAGTAATTTGGCTTGAATTTATTTCTATAAGAATAAAAAGTATCGTTAGAAATTACGTTAAAAATATTTTTAAACCTTTATTGCAATCGGAGAAAATATTTCATCGCAATGGCATTAATAGCATTAAAAAGATCATTTTCTGGTCTTTAAAATGGCATAAAAATAATTGTTGTCTAATAAAGATTTCAGAAGTTATTGGCAAAAAACGTCTAAGCAATAGGCTTAAAAGCGGCTAATGTTCGTTATTTAATTAAATATATTAAGAACTAATTAACTCTGAAAGTTGAAAATAGCACCTTGTGTGTAAATTTCATGTCGCTAACTTTCACCGTTTAGGAGGAGTTCTTGTGACCGACCTATCGATCAACAGACAGAACAGATACATGTAATTTCTGCCTTGTTTTATAAATATTTATAAATAAAGATAAATTAGTTCAAAGTCTAACCGTTTCCTAGCAGCGAAGTAGGTATAAATTTGCGTTATTTTAAAATCGTCTGCACGTAAAATGTAAAAAATTAATAAAAATTGAATGAAAAATGTCACAGAAATAAAATTAATATCATTGAAAAGGTAAAATTTTTATCTTTAAGACGGTATAAAAATAATTTGTATCGGACAATTTGTTCCGAAGTTACAGCGGATAAAAGAATTACGTGATAGTTGATTTAAAAAATAATTTATTTCACATGTTTTCGCATTCCTGAAGGATCACGTGACAGTAGATTGAAAAATAAAAATCTTCATCGCGAATCGCGGAGTCAATG
>BGPR01045781.1:0-12225 GCA_013235015.1 Araneus ventricosus | reverse complement strand
TTACTTTTACTTTTTAGACGATGACGGATAACAGAAACTGACGGTTAAACGAGTGACGGTTAATCGTAGTTTTACCGTATTTATTCTCAATATTTTGCGATATACCATCCAGGGATAATCTTTTATGCAAACCTTTATTCAGGTAAAAGTAGAGTAATTGTGGAAAAGTTGCAATGAATCATAACTTGACTGAATTATTTTTACTATTTTTAAATGCTTTTACTAAGTGCGAAATGTTTCCTGTTTGCATGTATGTAAGGTTGCAATTTTGTGATCAATTTTTCGTTCACTTTTTAATGCACTAGAGTTCTGAAATTTTGTATATTTATTGGGTCTTGATAACAATGCAATATTTTAATAATTTTAGAGCACTCAATTATCAATTAAAAAAATCGCAAATTTACGTTTGCACTCGGTAGGTTTCAGTGGCGCCATCTATAGTATTTCTAAGAACTAAAATACTTTGCACAGCAATTTAAACGTTTCAATAAAAGAAAAAATAAATATATCCTATTATAGAATTTTTTAAAGAAATTATTGCTGGAATTAGTTGAAGAAAAATGAATTTAAGTTGGAAATATTTTTTGAAAGGTCAGAATTTTGTGATCGATTTTTCACTCACTTCTTAATGCACTAGAGTTCTGAAATTTTATATAGTTATTGGGTTTTGATGACAATGCAATATTTTAATAATTTTAGAGCTCTCAATTATCAATTTAAAAAAAAAATCGCAAAATTTCGTTTGCACTCGGTAGGTTTCAGTGGCGCCATCTATAGTATTTTTGAGGACTATTGGTAAAAGCTTTTTTTTAAAAAAGTTTTTTACACATCTCTTGTTTCCATGATTAATTGTCTAAATATTGCCTTGAGGGTGTCACTAACTGTCTTGATTATCCTACTTACACGATATGACGCGTTTCTTATTAAGTTTCGAAGTATAAAGAAGAAAATGGAACGTACACTTTGATCCTCCTACCTTTGAAAGACTGGGTAAGAAATTTGGCACAGATGTAAAGTTTTGGTGTGAAGATCATACCCTGAAATTCATCTATCCAGCTTGTTGCAATTTTGAGTTATCATCACAGACAGACACAGGAATATATACGAGGACCACTTTTTTCAACCTCATATGAAGCCGCTAAACAGGTAGGAGGTGGGGATGTGCTGTGCGCTACTGAGCATGTCTCTAACCATAACCTCTACTACTACCGACTCCAGCTGGCCGGTTTGGACTGAGCTGTAGGCACGGAAACATGGTTGGTAGAATTGATGCCGCTGCGAAGTGCGAGTCGCATAGTGTTATACGCTTTCTTCAAACAGAAGGTCGAGGGTCAATGCAGCTGTTTCTTGTCAGACCTTACGACGACTGTGAAAAGCCATTCTGACTTCTGGAGTTGTCCTCATTCATGGCAACGCCTCTCCTCACAGTGCTGTTGTAATCCAGCCGCTTCTAGAGCAGTTTTAATCGGACTCGTCTGATCACCCACCGTATAGCCCCGACTTAGCGACTAGTGATTTTCATCTCTTCCCTGAATTGAAGAACTGACTAGGAGTCCAAAGCTTCCAGAATAATGAAGAGATTCAAAGCAGCTTTAAGACACATCTCACATCACTGGCGGCAACGTTCTTCGAAGAGGGGAGCGAAAACCTAGTGCACCGATATGAAAAGTGCCTGAATCTTCACGGCGAATATGTCGAAAAGTAAACATGTTTGTTCATAACTTTTGGTAATAAATTTATTTTGTTCTCTACTCTTGTCTTTTTTGACGTGAAAACGTCTTTCCGCTCGTTACAATGATAGTCGGTCGAACTTTCTTGTGTGACAAAATACCGTCCCATTTGAATCGCTAATAACTACGAGACTAATAATGTGAAAAGAATGGTTGACCCCACAGCGGATAGATCATATCTGTAAGAGTTTGTAGCATAGTATTTTCTTTGCTTGTGAATAAAGCAGAGAGTGTACTAGTGTAGCTTTATGTAAGGTTATAAATAAGTGTAGCGTGGAAACGCGTTTAGCTAGGAGGTGGATTCTGGTGTCATTTTAAAGAGCTTGAGGAGTATTACTAGGACCCAAAGTGAGACAATAAAAATATTGATCAGAATATAAGTAAAAATAGGTATTAAATTGAAAATTTTAAACTCCGCATGTTTTTGCATTATAACATGCAGAGTTTTCCTTCGAATTGTACGAAACTTGCAGAATACTTGACAATACGTAAAAGAAACACTGTATTAAAATTTGAATATTACGGGAAATATGAGCAATTGTAGTAAATAATGTTTTACTATTGTGAGGACTCTCTGTTTCCCACAAGACGAACCACCTAGGAAATCCCTTGGACATCTGAAGAGTAACGCGTAAAAGAAGTCGTAATATGGCTCCGTATTACGCAAAACCCGGAGGGGTTCGGAAGGACGGTGCCGATATCGTTTGTAGACCGCCCAAGTTGAAACCGACAAAGGGAGACAGTTACGTTTTGACCCTTTCCAATGATTAGCCTGGAAGGGAAGCGCATGTTTGTGGTTGGAAGATTTGTTCGGCACCCGGACATATCATTGAGATGGAACTCTTCGGTCACTCCTCTGAGGGCTGGAAGGTAGGGTTTAAGAAGGGAAGACGAGGAGATTGGAGATCAGATTCTGGATCTCGAGAAGGGATCTCGATCACTTCGATATTACGGGCGTTTTTCTGACCCCTTAAAAATTAGCCAAACCCTTGGCTAGGCTAGCTCCTGTGGTGAGCTACGGAATTGCATCATAGCATCCCTTTGGAGGATTTCTGGAGATTAGCGAAGCGTTTACGTAACTTCCCTGTCAACTAGCCATCCTGGTATCTCTTACTCATCCTGAGTACACTTTTAGCCAGAACCTGGCTGTCTTAATCCCTGTGGTGGATTACTGAAATCGATTGAGGGTTAGCTAAACCTCAATTTCTTTTACCTGACCTAGGTACCTTTTAGAACTCGTCCTGAGTTGTTGCAATTGCTGAACTCTCATAATTCATGAACTTTCATCGTTTGCATTACGAGTGAACTCAACTTGGTAACTAAGACTAAGACCAGTTACGAACTAAATTGACTCTCGCGATCCTTATCCGGGACTTATACTATTTTTCTTGAATGTACAAATCATTTTGTAAATATGACCTGTGCATAGGCCATTAATCAAGAAGTATAATTAAATTTTGATATGCTGTATTGCTGTGTCTGTTGATCTCTGATCAGACCCAGGTATCACTGGGCTAAGACCTTACACTGCGCATACGCGAAATGTAGTTGTATATACTGTCAACAGATGGCGCCATCAAAAGCTACTCTAAATAAAACATAAGAAAGGCGCAGTTCGGGTCAGCGCCGTAGAGTTTTCGTGAAAACGTCGGGATAAAATCGTGAAACAAGTGTTTCGTATTAATATGTAATTTAATTATCAATCTCTTTATTGCAATATTTACACAGAGTAGTATAATGGTTACAGAATACACAAATCGCAAGTTTATCGCAGAGACAGATTTACAAACAGAGATGCTTCCTGCTGCGAATTTCAGCCAAAATTTGATATAGATATTGAGATTCGGTGTCAAGATAACAAACCAAATTTCATTAGCTTACTTCAAGGGTGTTAAATTCAAATACTATCACGGGTGAAAAATCAAAGTCCAAGTTTATATGGAAAATACAGTATAAAAAGAGAACAAGGACAACGGAAAAGTTAATGCTCCCTTCCTGACACTTGGTATCTCTTCTTTCTATCATCTTTCATGTTTAGAGGGATATTTTGTTCGCAGTGATTACTTTCAAAACTGACCTAAGGTGAATGCCAGTAATTCTGCATCCGACAGAAGACTTGTTTCTTTTCATAAATGAAAATGATTGCTCTCTCTGATAAATACTTCCAAACATGGAAATAATATCATATGCAACTTTTCGAGTGTTTTCAAACCTGGCTGATATTAATAATTATCTGTACTTAGGGATCTGAAAAATTTGTGCTGGACTGCAAATACTTTCGTTGTGGGCCGCGAGTTTGACAGCCTTCGTTTAGTTCCTTCCATTACTAATATAATAGCCCAGATCTGTCTCTCACTGATCCGGTAACACTTTGACGTCACCAACAATAAAATTCGCGCCATAGCACTGCGAGACAAACAGCATTACTTCATTGTTAGAGCGCCTAAATTTCAGTAATATTAAATTTAACAAAGTAATTGTCGTTTTAATTTCAAATCTTTCAACTGAACGGGTTTTCTCATCACTATAGTGAAATAAAATTTGCTATCGATTGATATAAAATTTATCTCGCTATGATCAACAGTTCCCAAGAACTTTTAAATTATATTAATCATATATTTCAAATTAATTTCAGTTTTTTAATAGAAAGTAGTAAATCACGTCAGTGGTATATCATGCGCGTAATATAGTTTGGACGCCACGCTGCAATTGATTATTTATTGCAATCGTGATGATATAATTTGATAATATTGTTTGGCAACGTTCGACAAGCAGAGAAGTGCTTTATTTTGATTAGAATTTTGAAAAAGAATTCCTTTGAAATTTTAACTTTTGACTCACGTTTGACAAGCTCAGAATTTCATGGTTATTGAATTATTATGTACATATTTTGTATATCTTTTTTACTATAATTTAATACTTTACAATTTGCACCCGCCATACCATGACGGGTGATTTTCTAGTTTTATAATAATAGTTTTTACAGGAGAGATTTGTGTGGTGTACTTGCAAGACCAAATGCTGGTATGGATAGAATAGCGGAATGCGATTTAAAATGCTATTCACGTCTACGTGGCAGACCAACAGCTTATGAGATTTATCAACCAACATGAAGAACTTTCCCGAAGATACTATCTTCTGAAGTAATTTTGTCCAAATCAATAGCTACTCATCACAAAAAAGGAAAAAAATTACAAGATTACTTGGTTATCCGAATAGAGATTTAAAGAGAATTTTCCATGCACTGTTTTTATTTTTTCCACTGACACTGTAGGAAAAAACATTCGAAAACTTTTTAATTTCTGGACTTTTCACGGATTTTTCGAAAACTGATTTTGCAAATTGTTCAATTAATAATCCGCTTTTACTTTCTCATATTACAAGTATTCACAGATCTCGTATAAGGTGTTTACAGTCTATGATTTTTCCAGAGAGATACGATAGATAAAATATACGAGATTTAAAAATTGTTTGGTGTGACTGATATTCGCATTTTCATTAAAAATAAAGTTGCAGATGATGAGAGGAATTTGTATATTATAATATTTTATACAAAATTATTTTTATATTAATAATATTAAACATATATTTAAAAAATGCGTTTTATTTACGTGCGGCTGGCAGACTGTCGTGTGCTAATTTTAAATACAGTAGAACCCCGCTAATCCGAACTAATTGGGACCGGTGCCTGTTCGGATTACAAAAAATTCGGATTATCTAAATTCCGATAAAAATTGAAAAGAAAAAGATGTGCGCTAAAAAAAATGTAAGTTATAAGTACTCAGTACTACTATCTCCTGAATTCTTTTATTCAAAAGCAATAGAAAGATAATATGTCTCCCCTTTTCATTAGAATAATGGATGTGCTCCTGTATGAAGTGACATTATGATACTGAAGCCAATCAGTTATATACAGATGAAGAAATCATCTCTTTAATTCGGAATAAGCCACAAGATGACTCTGATCTAGAAGAAACTGATGAGCCAGAGAATGTTCTCGTTTCCCATTCTGAAGCTGCAAATGCGCTAGAAGAGTAGCAGAGTGAGAGTATATAGAGCAGAGTGAAAATGCGACATCAACAGACATTATGTTTATGAGACGTTGGCGTAATATTGCTTCCACGTCGAGAATAACATCACTTCGTCGGACAAATCCGGCAAATTTCTTCGTCCCAAAAGATCGTTAATGTAAATAAATGTGTATGTGATGTGTTAATGTAATGTGCTTTTATTAAATGGAAATGTGATCCTTGAATTATTGCATTAGTTTGTTCAATGTGTACAAAATTATGCATGCTTAAAAAGTGCTTTTTTGTTTTTAGTATGTATATTTAAATCTTTTCAGGTAATCTTTTCAATTACATATAATTTTCGAAAATAAAATCGGTTCGGATTAGCGGGGTTCTACTAATAATTTTACTTTTTAGCAAATGACGTTCACATCACGTAGCCGCGAACAACCGTACCTTTGTTATGCCGTAAGTACAGGATGGTCATAAATTATTGGACGGGGATAATGAGAGTACCTAACGTATTTACGGTACTCTAAATCCGGCCATTCACTTCACAGATAAACTGGATATTTTGGAATGCGAGAAGGAAAAAGCCATAAAAATCTATGTTAATCAGCCAAATGGTTTGTGGTGGTTGGAATTCCGCCTGGACTGAAATCGGAGTGAAAACTCTAGAGTTTAAAGTCTCGCTTCAGAGGGACCCTGAAAGAGGCTATTGAAA
The DNA here is from genome assembly GCA_013235015.1 of Araneus ventricosus. Classification (NCBI taxonomy): domain Eukaryota; kingdom Metazoa; phylum Arthropoda; class Arachnida; order Araneae; family Araneidae; genus Araneus; species Araneus ventricosus. The sequence goes on along the minus strand of BGPR01045781.1, from coordinate 5,761 downwards.
AAAAAAATGCCTTGCGTAGATTGAAGCCTCTCTTTGAGGGTAGCATAAATTAAAATCTGCTGACTGGGGAAAATCAAAGAGCGATTTACAAGCAGCTGTAGAGAGGGAAAGAAGATCGCTCCCCCACCTTCGTTTTCAGAGTTAGCTTGCTTTTAAATACAAGTGAATGGCGTGCCTAAATTTTTCGATTAAAATGGGTGAAAAAAAACCGGGCTTAGGACAAATGGCATGGCTATCCTTCAAGTGAATGACCGGCTTAAATCTGCTGCAGCGGGAGACTCCCCAAAGCAAGTTTCAAAATGGCTACCGTGCAACAGAAGGCAAGTCTGGTAAATCTCTGGTTCCACGGACGCAAATCAATTGTAACAGTCCAAAGAATTATTTGGTTAGAGTATCGCAATTCTCGGTAAGAACTCCATTAAGCGTTGGTATGAGCAATTAAGAAGTGAAAGCCTCCTTTAATCGTTCAACAACTTCGACCAATGGTCGTACAGCACCTTTCCCTATGATGCACATTGAAGTTCTTACATGGAGGCTGGCAATTTCGATACTCTAGGCGAAAACATCTTTGAACTGTAATAACTCAGAAGGCAAGTCTGGCAAATCCCTGGTTCCACGGAAGCAAATCAATTGTAACAGTCCAAAGAATTATTTGGTTAGAGTATCGCAATTCTCGGTAAGAACTCCATTAAGCGTTGGTATGAGCAATTAAGAAGTGAAAGCCTCCTTTAATCGTTCAACAACTTCGACCAATGGTCGTACAGCACCTTTCCCTATGATGCACATTGAATTTCTTAATTTGAGACTGATAATTTCGATACTCTAGGCGGAAACATCTTTGAACTGTAACAGTTGATTTGCTTTCGCGGAACCAGATACGTGCCACACGTGCCTTGTGCTGCACGGCAGTCATTTTGACACTTGCATTGGAAATCTCCCGCTGTAGTAGATTTAGTGCGCAGTTAGCTAAGGCGAGTTAGCTATATGAAAAAAAACTTTTTGAGCTACTCTCTTATTAAAAAAACTAAGTTGCTACATTATAGGTTTTTTTCAAATTAATTATTTTAATGGGCCCAATAATTTATGAACATTTTGTTCTTCAAATTTGTTTCAGAGATACTAAAATACAGGGAAAGTTTTAGTGTACGTTTCGTGACAATTTATTAAATAGTTAATTTTTTAAAATAAAAGACATAAACATATTTTCATCCCGAGTAAATACAGAGTATATTATTTATTATTATAATAAAATTCATACATAATACTTTGTTTAGAAATTTTTTAACTGTGTGCACTGAAATCCCTATTAAATCCTTTTTCAGATTTCTCAATGTTTTCAATGAAAAATATTTAAGAAAAATATATTCGGTATAAAGCATCCAAGTATGTGATTCATTATAATATGTTAAATAATTATTTGTGATTCATTTTCTTTTTAGTCATCATTTGTTAATAACAAGTTATTATTTTCAAACTTTGAAGTCGCACAATTTTTTTTTACTCTAGAAAATGGGCCACAAGTAGAAAAAGGTTAAGAAGTACTATTCCATAGCGACTGAACTTGCCGGTAATATTTATTATATAGAAAAAGACCAAGCGCACAGAACAGGAAAACGTTTATTTTCAACTAATATAATTCTATATACTGAGTCCGAAATGATGTGGCAATCTTTAACGTCAGATGGAACGCTTAAAACAAATATTATCCATATAACGAGACATTTGAACACGTGATACGTTTGGGCGTTTACGCAAGAATTACGTGAATAAGAATGTTTGCAAAATAGCAAACTGCATTACCATTTCGCTTCTTTTCTGATTCAAAGAATCGTTTGCACGCACAGAACCAATAAAAATTCTAATTAGATTATTTTTATTTTAACTGACAGACGATTCTGAAATTATAAATGAGGAAAAAAAATTATGGTATTGTAAACTCGAACCGTTTAAGGAGAAATAATTTTTATCACGAAAACTGCCTTTGTTTTTGCTTCGTGAATAATTATAATATAAGAGTTACCAAGAATTCTTTTATACAGAATCTCGATGTCTTATTTCTAGATGTTTCTTTCGTTAGATGTTTTAAATTTGTATTTAACGTCAAATAAGCATTACTGCTAAAAGTAATAAAGTTTTATTACTAAAAGATTATGGCAGCTACTATGTGTACAGGATAGTTGGAAAGAAAGGACAGGATAGTTGGAACAAAAATGAGAGAATTGCCAACGTATCCAGCATTTTTAGAAAAGGAAAGAGGAATGGAATATCATTTTAAAATAATCATATGGCAAAAATTGTACAGATAACGGTGCGTGTGTATTTATTGATTTTAGTTCTTTTAATAAAAAAACAATTGTTTTGTTTTATTGGCTACAGCTTGAAAGACTGAAACAGAGAACAAATATAAAGACCCTGATAACTTGAGCATTACTGGGTATACTACTGATGAAAACGTCTTGTCTTATATTTTAAGTTAATTTTTTTTTAAAAAAAAGCACCATAAAAATTGTCTTTTCACGAATGTTAAATTGTTATAGATGATTTAGTAGTTAATTTTAATGTGAAGATAACTTTGTCGCTGTGTTCCAACCACAGAGAAGGAAGTTTCCTCTCATAGACGCTGATGATTACACTATGATTTAACAATTTATTCTGGCGCAGTATGGTCAATTTAATGCAGTAATGTAGTAAAATTAAGCAGTGTCGGAACGCTCTAACCTGGGTGACCAAAATCGCGCTGTTTTAAGGATGTTTTCACAGTTTTTTCTTATCACTATCTTGTAAAAAAAAAAGGCAGTTTCGGAACGGCGTCCCGGTGCGTTCCGGCTCCACTACCCCGATACTTCTGTAAGAAAAAAGCCGTATAACGCGTATGAGATGTCACGTGCTGAAGGCCTCCTTCAGTTTACGAAGTTGCTTTTTGTCTAAAATGTGTAGATGCTCTGGGAATTTTCTAAAGAATTCCAACATTATTAAGGTATCCGAACATGTTCGGAGTACTGTTTATAAAAATATATACTTTAGAAACATCGTGATACATTTTTTAATTTTGGATATAAAGTATAATGAATTTACAAAAATCCAAAATACAGTGGAATCTCCCTATAACGAAATCGCTTGGTTCCAGTTGAAAAATTCGCTATAGAGAAAATTTCGTTATGCGGAGATAAGAGATTTTTGCAGTTATTTAAGTAAATTTTATAAACCTTTTAGTATGTGCGATAAGTTCAAAAATATTTAATTATGACTTTCAATTAAAAATGAAGTAATATTTATTATAAATTTATTAAAATTATACTAATTTTTATTGTATAAATAAAATGCTTAAAAGTGAAGTCCGTACTAGTACATATTATTTAGAGAATAATATGTACTAGTACGGATAAACATAAAATGCGTATTGTCACATCCATTTGCTGTTTCCACCCCGATTCTTGGAATCTTGACCCGTAGAAATGTTGCTCCCTCTTTAGAAACCCAGGTCCCCACAACTGCATTACCCTTCACATAGCATTCTATTGTTATGTGTTATCGCTGGAATGAACAATGCGAGTGGTTTCAGAAACAGATACTTGCGAGCGATTTGTTTGCCCAGAAATTAGCAACCTTCTCCAAAAATGACAAAAATCGAAAAGATAAAAGATCTGAAAAAATTCGCTATAGGGAGACAACCACTTCGTTATATGGAGAATATTTTGAATGTTAATTAAAATTCCGATTAAAAATTTCGTTATAGGGAGAAATTCGCTGTATGGAGACTTCGTTGTAGGGAGACTTCGTTGTAGGGAGACTCTACTGTATATGCTAGTTTTGGTGGAAATTTTCAAAAACTTCCAAGCATTCTAGATGACAAACTTGAGCAATAACTGAAAACAAACCCCAATACTAAAATAAATTACATATTTTAGGATTTTAAGATTCCACTGATAAATAAAGATTTTAGAGATGAATTATTATAAGATTTTCTACAATTTTTTTAATGCCATTTTTATTTTCTGGTATAAAAAGTATACAAAGAGAAGGTATTGTAATCGTCAAAAATTCAAACTCGAGATTTTGATGAATTTCCAAGTTTTAGACCTCCCTAGTTCGAAAAACACAATTTTGGAATTATGTCTATCTGTGAACACGATAACTCGAAAACTATTAGAGTTAGAGCGATGAAATTTGGTATGTGATCTTTACCCATAATTTGTAGCTTTTCGTCAAATTTTGGACAAACTCTGTCCACGGGAAGTCTGTCTATCCGTGTTCATGCGAACTCGATAACTAAAAAACTTAAATAGCTAGATAGAAAAAAATTTGGTAATCAGTTTTATCATCAGGAATGTAGGTCCTTATCAAATGTTGGACCAAATCTATGAGAAGGTTGACGGTCTGTATAATCGCATGCTTGTTAACGCGATAACTTCTAAACCCCATGACTGAGATAAATAAAAATTGGTATGAGGTCTGCTAACATTAATTGTAGATCCGTGCCCAATTTTCGTTTCAATTGGTTTAAAAAAAGCATTCAAATTGCATATTCGGTTTCTCCGCCATACTACGACGCAAAAAAAAGGCGCGAACGATTCGCACGTTTGTCCCACCTGGTGTTAGAGAATGAAATTCGTTTCTGGCGTTTGGTTTACTTTTTCCCACCCGTGTTAGGATCGAGACGAGAAAGTTTTTGGGAGGCCGCTTCTGCTGGTCTCTTAAAGAAGGAACTAAATAATTAAAAAAATATTAATACAATGTCAATTACCTTCTATATTCACTCGAGAACTATTTAAAGAAATTCTTTATAGAAATTTAAACCTATCTATTGGTTATATCTTAAATTATGTTTGAAATGAGAAATTTCGTGAACAAAATCCGATTTTGAGAAATTTTATTATATTGAAATAACCATACTCAAGGTATAAAGTAAATTTTGAATAAGAATTAATAATATAAGAATTGAATCCACCAATTTCGCTTAATTCTTTCATTTCACTAATATTGTATGAAGTTCATACAGATTTAATTTGAATTTGAATTTGTATTATATATCACTATACAGAAACAACTTAAGTGAATATCCTGTTTTTTGTTAGATTGCAGCGCCTCCAGTTTAGGAAATAGGAACTAAAGCGGTCGCAATGCAGAATTTAACAAAATCATATCAGTTTCTGTAAAAGCGCATTGTTGAAGTCTGAAATTAAAATTTTGTCAGAATGATCGATAACTAACTGCAGTTACTGTGCGAATCTTCAAAAATGCAGTTAATATTCTTTAAAAATCCTAAAAAATTTAATATTCATTCCTCTAATATGCAATTGCGTAGCTTGTTAGTGTCATCACCTGCAATGCTAATTCCTGACTACTAATAGATGGCGCTACATGTGCATATTTTTATAAGATCTTGATGGTAAAAATGTAAGCTAATTTTGTTTATTTATCAAGGAAATAAGTATATATGAAGAGTTCTAATTCTAGTTTCTGAGAAATAAACTATTCTTTCGAAGGAAAAAAAACCCCACCAAATTTAGTTTAAGACATAAATTTTGTCCTGTGAGATTACTAATACGGCAACCCTATGCTTCCATCCAGTGATTCGAGAGATCCATTCTGTTTACAACGAGGAAACCAAAACACTACACTTATTACCTCTATGTGAGCTTGCATGTAGTTTCTGCTGCGTGAGGGGCATATTGTTAGAAATTAGAATCAGGTATGACTGGATAGGGTACATACAATTTACATTAGTTAACTATATCCATCTCACTTTCTATACACTTGC
>BGPR01045780.1:0-12225 GCA_013235015.1 Araneus ventricosus | reverse complement strand
ACTGAGGACTAAAAGTGAGAAATTTTGTAAGTTCCAAAAGAGAAAATGTTGGGAACACCGATAGACATAACTTAGAACTAAAAGTGAGAAATTTTGTAAGTTCCAAAAGAGAAAATTTTAGGAAAACCGATAGACATAACTGAGGACTAAAAGTGAGAAATTTTGTAAGTTACAAAAGAGAAAATTTTGGGAATTCGCAAACAACTGTTCACACTAACCGTAAGAATGTTCACATTAGCGACCTCTTTACATTATCTTTACTTTATCACTTTTCTCCTTTATTACATTATATTGCTTATTTGACATTTTAGCGGGAAAAATGGTGCTTGGATATTTTTGGCACTTAGTTCGTTTACCACTTTTAGTCTTCACTTCTAGAAGTGGTTTTTATCTAACTCGGGGTGGTTTGAAAGGTGGAGATTCACCAAAATCTCGAGGTCGAATATTTTGATGGTTACAATATTTTCACTTTGTATACGAGAGATTAGAAATGTTTGAACTTTTTTTTATATTTTATTGGTGCGTGTTTTAGTCATAGATTATAACAATTATTTCGACCAAACTATCAATGAAAAGCATAACAAAAGAAATTTATTATACCGTTTAACTCTTTCGCGTTCATTGGTTTAGCAGTGAAACCACACATTGAGCATTTTTTTACTGCGCATGGGCGAAACGCGGCGTCATTTTTCTTTCACAACTTAAGAGCCAGATATATGGGCCAACTTATATAAAAATTCCAGTTCAATACCGTTAGTATTCACAAATATATCGGCATTGCTAGAGCTAAATTGCTTTTGATCTCCAAGGGAAACAAAACGACGAGGGTTCTTGCACAAATTGATATTTTTTAAACTTGAATCTTCGAAAGTCATATTGAATTTTATGAAAGTTGAATATCCTGAATATTCACGTATACTCATAAATCAAATACATAATTTAAATTGCATTTCGATGATAACTTGTTCGGAGGGAAAATAGCCCGTTACCGTTCATTGGTTTCACTTTGAAATCATAAATTTCTCGAAAATAAAAAATGCAAAATTGTTTTCCTTTACATATTTATGATCAGCTACATGCCTAATACTCATTTTTGAAATAAATTTAGTAATTTTAAGGAGAAATAGTTCTGTAATTTTCGGTAAGTTATTTCTGAACTACTTTTGTTAATGAACTCCGTTTCACAACTCCTGAATTCTATCCGAATTTTCGCGCTCTCTTTCTCTGTGAGACAAAGGCCCAGAAAACATCAGCCACGAAACTGAGCTAATTATTAAAATTTACCACTCAAAAAAACTTCGAATCTTCCCATTCAAGTTTTAAAACAGGTTTATAGCTAGAAAATGTTCATCTTTAGCAGCCTATTTACTTCGATAATTCATTTTTTATAACGGCTGACCCGATTTCTGAGAACGATTCCGTCTCTAGATAGGTGTGAACTAAATAAGAGATTTCTCCTGAGATCCCGTGCTTCAAACAGGGTCTCTAACTTGGCTTGGAAAGGAATTCAGCTGTTCTCTACTCTATACAGAGTTGAGCGCATTTCTTATCCATCAGTTGAGACCCAATGTTGTCCGTTCACCTGAATCATCGTCTCATGAGAACGTAACGGCGCATGTCATCTAACATCTAATTTCTCGTTATTTTATGATGTTCTATTACGTCACCTACTTTTTTCCCTCTTGAAGATGAACGGTGGATTCTTAAATTTAACTGTAGCGGTACATTTGACGTACACCATTTAAGGACTTTTTTAAGAAACGTTTTTCACTTTTTTAGCGTTTTGTTTTCAACTTTCCGCATCAATTTTTGTCAGCCCCCTCTCCTTCCGTTTGTTTTTGTTGCCCCCCCCCCTTCCTAGTACTGTTCAGCAACGGATCCGAGACTACCACTTTTGGACGATTTTACACCGGAAAGGGGTGTCAGGCAATCAGTCATATGAGCGCATTTCCGGAGTTCTTTGTTAGATCACGCTCAGTAAAAAGTAAACGTCACCCTCCCATTCTTCACTTTCCCGCTATTTTGATGAAAATAACTCCGCCCGGCGCATGCGCAAAAGCGCAGAGGGTTTCCGAATCCGTTGTTAAACAATAAATTTCTATACTTTAAATAATATAATGCGTAAAGACCTTTCGTGTTACTAACATACATTCAACTATTTTTAAGGATGATATTTTATTTTTGTATTAACTTTTTAAAAAAAAGTTTCTACGTGTTTTTGCCTTGATCCCCCTCCCCGCTACTTTCAAAGAGGCTGACACACAGGTTGTGTTTTCAAGGTTTCAGAGTTTAGCAATGAAAACCCTCCGCGCTTTTTTGCATGCGCCGGGCGGAGTTATTTTCATCAAAATAGGGGGAAAGTGAAGAAAGGAAGGGCGATGTTTAGGGGATAACAGCTTTGTTACTTCAAATCCCATAACTCTTTAATTCAAATTCAGGATGATGTTTACATTTTACTGAGCGTGATCTAACAAAGAGCTCCGGAAATGCGCTCATATGACTCATTGCCTGACACCCCTTTCCGGTGTAAAATCGTCCAAAAGTGGTAGTCTCGGAATCCGTTGCTGAACAGTACTTACAGTTTTTTAAATAGAGTATAAATTACTTTTATTTTATTTTTGTTATTTTATGGATTGTGAATTGTTTTGATAAGCGTACATTGATTCGCTAGAGAGAAAATTTCAAATTCTTGTGTCGTTATTTTATAGACCTTTACCAAAATAAAATTAAATATTTGCAGCCTGCACGATATCCACCGCGCTTTATTTTTCATGAGCACGACTTTTTATTGGTTTATGCAAGTTTACTACCTGGTTTGGCTTTTTCTCTCAAATTAAGAAATGGACAAAGTCAAATTTCGGAAAATTTGTTTTAAATACAGTAAAACTTGTATATAACGATATTGTAAGAAACAAGAAAATGTATTGTTACAGACAGTTTCTTATCGTTATAAACAGTTTGAGGATTTGCGCATCCAATGTTTATGTGCGTGTGCAATGTACTATATTAATATATTAGCATATTTTATTATGCTTATTAAATTAATCTTATAAATAAAAGCGGATATAAAATTTATTTTATGCACATATAAAATATACAGTTTTACATACCGATATAAAATTTCATATTTAAATTTTTAAGAGCATAAAAATGAAACTTTGTCAGCATCGTCGTTTACAGCACCTTTAAATCATTTGTATTTGCTATTTTCACTTTACTTTTTCCCACATCACCTCCAATGTCTTTTCTTTTTTAAAAAAATAAAATAGCCATAATCGTCTGAAAAATTCCATATTTTTTAGTAGCATAAACTTGCATTAGTTGTTGTTCGATTTCCGAATTTATTTGTAGCTTTTCTTCAAATGTCAATGTTTTACGCCGTGCCATCCTAGATTCGTGCTCTTAACACATCAAAAGCGAATTTCAAGGGACAACTGGTCAGTCTGAAGTGCTAAATCCGAATGAACAGGTTAGTGCGTGCCAAGGGTCAGAGGCGACAAACTTTTGTATACATTTCAATCACTCCCCCCCGGCATCCCCCTCCTAAAACAGGCTGCGGTTTCTTGCCACCTCCCACCAATTCTCCTGTTACCTGACATTCTTTGACCATAGTGTGACTTTTTTCAAAGATAAAAGAATCGGGATTGTGCTGTACCAGCTTTATAAAGAGGTAAAATTATCCTTATAGATAGGTAAGTCTTTAAAACGATTATCGTTGTAGGCAGATTGAAGTTCATCGAGTAAATAGGAATCGTTGTTTATCGTTATAGGTAGTATCGTTATACATATGATTCACTGTAGTTTACCATCCTTCTTTTAACTTATCTATAAAATGCTAATATCATATTTCCTGGTTAAAAATGGCAAATTAGGACGATATGTTCAATTTTGCTGTCTCCTTTCTCAAACAAAATTATTTACAGGTACGACCATTTTTTTAATGTTGCTCGAGTAATCATCAATTAAAACATTAATTTCTGGTTAATTAAGGAGTGTTCTGATGAACTAAGATGGACGCTAATGAAGTTAAATACGAATTGACGCAGAAAATACGCTCTATATGGCAAAGACAGCTTGAAAAGAAATGGACATTAAGATGCGATAAGACCCTTCAGCAATGAGATGTCAAAGACACATTGGCACATTTAATTAATTATTAGTCACAATATATGCAATATAACACCTACAATTTTAGTTTTTAATGTTTTACAATTTTAGTTTTTAATGTTTTACAATTTTAGTTTTTAATGTTTTACAATTTTAGTTTTTAATTTTTTACAATTTTAGTTTTATGTTTCCATACATTCTAAGATAATGAAATGGCAGATTCTCTGATGCTTTTAAAATCGGGCTTCTAATTTTGAGCACAAAAATAGCAAATCGGACAGCTCAAATTGGATGGAGGAAGTATTATATTTTAATGTACACTGAGGAACCAAAATAATAGGAACACTCTGCTACACAGTACTAATCGTACTGAACTTCCTCTGGCTTTAATGATAGCCGATATTCTTCTAGGCGTGGACGCTACAGGTTGCTGAAACCATTCAGGAGGAATATTAGTATTTATGCTAAAAAAATGGCAGCTCTTTTAATTCCCTCAGATTGGATTAGTTCTGAACAGATCTTCCTTCTTCATCTCTCAAATGCATCACACATGGAGTCTCGACATGATGGAGAAACAAATATGAACTACCAGACTAGACAACACTTTTCCACTCATCAGTACCGGTGTTCTATAGTTTATCAAAGCTGCTTTTCTTCGGTTTTGCAACGAAATCAAAAGTTCTCTTGTTGGTCGCTGGCTATTGAAATTAATTCGTTGTGAGATTGTCTTATAGAGTACGGATATGCTTTGCAGTGATCCTTAGTTGTATTACTCTACTACTAATATTTATATCGTTACGAAAATCATATGGTGAATGTACGGTGAAAGCAGTCCTTCAAGCCAGATAATGGAGAAAGACGTTTCATTCTCGAATATTCCGGAAAACACGAAGCTCAGGTAACAGGAAAAACACCATTTGCACAAATTAGCAACACAAACGGACAGCAAATCACTAATAATAACATTAATAGCACGAACAATAGCGCTCAGCGTCAAACAACTGACCAACTCGCTAGACTCCGAAGATGTTCGTCGTCGTTCAGCAATTCCGGGTATTTATAGTCTTCCCGACAGGTGGTGACGTCATATAGAATCATCTAGAACATTCTATATATATCTGCTCCTAATAGAGATATCAAGAAAATTCTAGTATTTTTGAGGACCTTCATTTTGTCGCCATAGTCGCCAAGATCGGGGGCATTGGCTTCTATTGTAAATGTCCTTTTCCAACATACCTGGAAGCAAAATTACAGGTTCGCAACACTATAAACAGGTAGAGTTCAAGTGTTGTACACTTCTAATCTGCATGAGAATCAGTAATGAGAAAAGTGTTAGTAACAGATCATTAAGTGAAATAAAAAGAAAATAAGAAAAAAATACATAAAAAATAACTTTAAAAAATACAGGAAATAATAAAATAAAAAATTCCAGGGTGATAATGGCAGAAAAGAAATTATTCAGCTTGAATTTTTGTCTTAATCGAGGGAGAATATCTCATAGAGGTATCAGTTGACAAAATTGAATTTGTTTTATTTGAAGATTTAGGGTGGCTTGAGAGGGATACTGCACTTCTATTCTCTGCTTTGTAGCTCTTCTGGTATCATACCGTTTTCCAAGTCACCAAAATATCTTGTTTTTCCATAAACAGGCGAATTGCAACTTTTACTGTTGCTTGTTTAAACTTATGAACAGTGAATCCAGTTTATTATATCAACGCATGCTCCGTAGGGAGGAGTCGAAATTTGAGTAAGTGGTATTTTTGATATTGCGGTCACTGGGTGTATTACAAAATAGCAGTTAGTCTATACTTATAAAAGGGAATGTTTATGTGGTGTGTGCGCGCGATGTCCAGACGAATATATCGCACTTATAGCCATGAAATTTGGCGCACAGGTAGTCGTAATGATGACTCAATGCACCTTGAAGCCGGAATTTTAAAATTTAATCTAGAAAATTTTTTATTTAGTGTTTTGTGCTGTTTTGGGGTCATTTTTGGCATTTTTTCATTGTAGTATCTTTTCTAATGATCGCTGAAAAACAATCCATGCACCATCGGATAGAACAAACAATTTTCGTTCTAATGAAATTTGTTTTGAGCTTCAAACGTAATTTACTGAATTTTGAGAAATTTTTAAAAAATAGTCAGTTTTCCTATCGAAATTTTATTTTTGTTTCTAAATTTGCTGCAAACGACGTTCTAATAACACTATTATTTTCAATTTTTTTCAGCTTATAACTGGAACGGTTCTGTCGGATTTAAAACAAGAACGGTTAAAATAGCTTTTTCCATTTTTTTAATTAATTTTTTCCTGGTCAGTTGAAAGATATTTTTCTCTATCGAGAATAGTCGCGTGGAAGTTTCTCCGGAGCCTTTCCAACATGCATTATTGCAATTTCATTGGCTGACGGTGCCAACTGTAGGTTACGTCATAACTTTCAAATGAATGATTTCAATTATTATTTTCGGCAGTATCTTAACGTGTTTATGTCTCGCATATTTTACTTGCTGTATAATAATCATTTTCACGTTGCAATTTTTTATTATTGTTTCGGATTAACGTACTCTGTATTGTTTTTCTAGAGTTGAAATGTCATTATCGCGAAGAAAAATAAGCGGGAAAATGAATAGTGTGTGTCTTTTATTGTTTTCAGAACTTTTTCATGTCATCGTGGGAGTTTTTTTTATTTTGTTGAAGTCCTGATTCCACGGGCAACGCCCTGAGCGTATTGCTAGTAAATTATAAAACAATATCGTCTAAAATACACCATGAATCAAATAAAAAAAATTTACGTATAATCCGGCATTATACATGACTAAAAACATAAACGTAAATAGCTTATTATAAGAACTTCAGCGGAATAGTAATTATAGAGATAGATAATTTTATCGCTAAGTAAGCTCTCATTGGATAATGACTATAGTGTAATCTGGTTGTCACTACTATGTTTTGTGTGTAGACATCCATTTCCCTTATAGTACATGGATGGTCCATGTTACCGATGACCATATGTTTTACCATAAAACGTTGAGGGTTAAGGGAGGAAGGCGATTAGCACATCATCCTCCCGATGTATGATAAAGGTTGGAGGTTGCAAAAAAAGGAGATATGTAGAGGCAGTTGCGGAGAGAGACAAATTGCTAGGAATTGCAGGCATTCTCTGAGAGTTTAAAGCAGAAGCCAAACAAAGGTGAGAGAAAGTCGAGTTGGGACTTTACTTTGGGGATTACTGTTAATTTCCCTCTTTTATTTCTATGGCTCTATCAGAGAGGAAGAGAGAAGAGTTCAGAGAGGAATAAACATAATAAATTAGTGAAAGGCATGTTACTCTATGCATTCAAGACTAGAATTAGAGTTGAGATCTGTAATTATAGATAAGTTCGTTACCTGAATGTTCCTATGATATTCCTTAAAGATAGAACCGAGGGTTGCGTCATTCATTTCCTTTTGTACTTGCGTTGCAAAAGTAACCTTACTTACCAATTCGATATTATAGTAATCTTTTGTTTTTCTATGCTAAAGGTTAAATTATAAAATAGAAATTAATTGTTATTATATCGAATTGCGTTTATGTATAGCGAAATATTTTATTTGAGTTAATTGATAGCCTTGGCTTCAGCCGTGCATTTGCTTTAAAAAGTTGACACGGATAATTCTTTAGTACGAAAAAAAAATTCCATTCAAGAATAAACAAAACATTAAAAAATTACACTTTTAAATTTAGTCATGTGAGCTAAAAAGGTTTTTACTTTAATGAAATGTTATTGTTCTATTTTTAATGCATTGTTAAATACAGTTTCTTCTCTAATTTTTTTTCCTATAAATTTTAGAAGTTTTAAATTCATTGCAAGCTTTCTGTTGTTGACCGCTTTATGTCCCCATTTAATATTTTGGAATGTTTATTAATAAACAGTTTCTCAAACGAGAACTGAATACTTTTACTTGAAAATACCAAACGATTGTAAATGGAAATCAGACAGCATTGCACAGAAAGAGCTATCGTACCTTTTGAAGCCATTCTCTTAGTTCTTTTTTTAAATTCTCATAAACCATTTGTCCTTCATGTTCATTTTTAAAAGCCTTTTATGATTTATTGAGAGAAAAATGTAGATGAAAACCAATTCAATAGCAAATTTCTTATTAAGAAGAAAAACAAAGAAGTAAAGTTCCCAAAGTTTAACGCAACCACCAAATGGTTAAAGATTCAAAACTTCCCACCAAACGATAAAAATAGACGAACAATATTCATTTTTCTCTGCGAATCAAAGCATTTAAAAGAAATTCTGCGAAGAACATGCAGGTGAACTATAAAACAAAAATGCACAGGACAAACATTCTAGGCTACATTCTCTTTGTTTTTGTCCACCGAATACAAAACATTGCATACACGGAAGGCATTCTCCGCATTCAGGGGAACATTTAATTTTTAATATAAAACGCATCACTCGCGCTTGAACGAGCTTTCCATGCAAACGGCGGCGCATAGTTTCCTGGGAGAAGCCGTCTCCTTGACTACAGTTCCGCGCGGAATCTAAACATCGTTGAAAAGGGGAGAGGGGTGTTGGAAAGTTGGAACGTTAAGAGGTGGGTAAACAGCACGGCCAACTGAATCCTTCATTCTAGTCAGCAATTAGAAGGGGTTGTCAGTCTGCGGAAGAGTTTGGACTACTGAAACATTTTAGGGAACAATGTCTTCCTTTTTTTCTTAATGCATGTTTAAAGTCCGTAAACAATATCCATTGTTTCTTAATTTCATAAAAAAACATGTATGTGTGTTCGATTAGCAGTTTTTAATCTTTCAGCATTTGGGACCCCATTTCCCATACCAGTCTTACCTCAGTATTCTGGTACCTCGGGTTGGGTTGGGAGTTGGGTTCCGTTGTTAACGGGCGGAACCAAACCCAACCGGGGGTACCAGAATAGACCCCTTAGTCGCGCCACCCTTCCAATGAATTCTAGAACTTCGAATATTAATTGTCCAAGGTATATTTGTGTTAATTAATTTACATGCGCTTTCCAACTTTTACGAGAGAGGTATTTTTGTATTAATAGAAGGCTTATTTTCTTATTTTGATTTCTGTAATGGAGTCAGTTCATGTGAAGTTATAGTCGCGTGACAAATGTAAATGTGTATGTCATCTCATATGTGATGCTATGACGTCACGTCCTTTTTCAACTTTCTCGCATACGACTCACAGAAAGAAAGAATATTGCAATCGTCTAAATATTCGACTTGCTGACTTTGATGAGTCTCCTTCGTTTTAGGATCGCATCTCTCTGTTCGAAAAAAACTATTTTTGGAATTATGTCAGTCTGATGTGAGCTCGGTAACTCAAAAACGCAATGAGATAGAAGGATGAAATTTGGTAAGGGGTCTTTACACCAAGATTGTAGATTTCTATCCAATTTTGGATGAAATCCTACAAATAGAAGTCTGTCTGTCCATCCACATGAATGTAAACATGATAACTCAAAATTCCAACAGTACATGAGTGAAATTATGCACATAGTGTTATCGCTATAATGGTAAATGTAAAGCGGGGGGTCCAAATATCGCCCACTTAAGCTATTATTTTAATCAGAGGGCTAATTCATGTGCAATTTGTCTAAAAACTGTTCAGATCTATTATCTGGACTGCTGTCCAAAAACATACCGAATTACAACTCTAAGACATAAGTTTAACACACACCCCAAACATTTTTTTAGACTGCTGTATTTTTCCTACTGAAAACAGTGTTCCTAATATCGCCCACTATATGTTCCTATATTATTTAAACTGATTTAAATAAAGTGTAACTTATGTTAAGGTCTATTTTCTTTATTAAACATGAAAATTAAGCACAACAAAATAGTAAGTAACACAAGACAGCTTTTTTGCATTTTTAGGAATATAGTTGAAGTATTCTTTTAACACTTTTCCCCTAATTAAAACAACAAAAAGAAAGGGCATTGTTAGGTGATAGGACATCAACCATGTATTTATTAAAGGTAATATTTTTTAAATATAGTGTTCCTTAAAGGACTAGGGCGATATTGGGAAAAACCTAACTCTCAAACATGGCGGCATCCCTCTTCGGAATCGGATCGCAAACCAAAAATTAAACTACACCAAAATGTAGACAATTATAGTCGCTATCACTGCCTCAAATGGTATAACATTATGACTTGAACTTTACTGATTATACTTTAAGTAATGAAACATGATTATTACTTCACCTAACACGAAAATCAGTAAAATTTCCCAGAGAAAAGAAAACACAGGTTCAAATGGATTCCTCAAACAACTAATGATGGGGGCAGCTTTGTAGTTCCGGTAGTGGCCACCATATGCCACTAAACAATCAAGAAGAAACCGTGGTTTGATCCCTACATCAAATTTTGGACGAATCTATCAAGGGGTTAATTGTCTGTCGGTTTGTCTATTCGTGGGTGTAAGAATGCGATAAAAGAAAAACGCAATGAGCTAGGTGAATACCATTTCGGTCTTGACATCAAAACTGTAAACCTGTGTCAAATTTTGGACGAATCTATCAAAGGGTTAATTGTCTGTCGGTTTGTCTATTCGTGGGTGTAAGAATGCGATAAAAGAAAAACGCAATGAGCTAGGTAAATATCATTTCGGTCTTGACATCAAAATTATAAACCTGTGCCAAATTCTGGTACCATTCAGCCAAAAAGAAATTATTCAAATTCATAGTCCATTCTCACAGTGTTACGAAATTTGACACAAACCGTGCCCTATTGTGAACGTTAATGAAAGAGAACATTCTCGCTGTTCTCTTCTGCAAGAAGCGCACTGGATTCCAGCATCAAATAGGCACGATGCATTTGAATGATAAGCTTGAGCCTGAATATGATTCCATTAGTTTTTTCAAACTTTTTAGAGTTGTCTTATGCCTTCGCTATCTACCTTTTGCTAGTTACCACTATCACGCGCGACCATTTAAATCATTCTGATAGAAATTGGATAAAAGAAAAAGTTCAGAATTCCAATAAAGTTCTTCATCACAGCATGTTTTTTAGCACATTAACAACAATTAGTATATATATTCACAACAATCAGATCTTCAATGTTAACGCATTTACCCATGTGAAACACAATACCATGATTATGAAATCTCAACAGATGAAAATGCAGCAACTTTAGATCTTAACCCACTCACCTATGATGTTTCTGACTGGTGCGTGGGCTAACGGATTTTTTGCTGTGCAAATCTGTGAGTAAGATAAAGCAGCAATTCATTTAGAAGACAAAAATCCCGTGGACACGCTCAAGTATCCCAGGTGTCCTTTGCGTTCTTATATTGTTTGAAATAATAATTAAGTTCCGAATAGGATGCGTCGTATAATTAGGAGGCTAAACAAATTCGTTCGTCAAGGGGTTAAATCTTTCTTAGTCGGCGTCGCACGTTCGACTTTTTTGTGTTCGTACGGCGTCGCATCTTATGCGACGAAGAGAAAAATTTCATATTGTTCAAAGTGAATTCGTCGCTACTATCACGTCTCGTTATAGCCCACAATTTTGATTGTGTAAGCAATAAAATAATCGACAATAAATGATTTTAATGTGGTTTTTACGCTCTGGTGGTCAAGAAAAATTGTACAACTGTTTTCATGACTGTAATTGTCTATAATGGTTGTAAAACTATTTTAAAAAACATTTTTTTTACATATCATAAATAATTCTTTTTGTGCAGATATTTATCTTAAATACCTCAAAGCAATAGATTTGAAAAATATATTATCAGAGAGTATTTTGTTTTAATTTAATACTTGGGTGCATTGCAGGGAAAACTGGAGATCAGCGAACGGGATATCACATGTATGACCACCAGTAGGTCAAGCAAAAACTGCTTGCTGACAAAAATATTTCGATTTTTTGAATTCAGGATAGAACATATATTAAATAATATTCATTATAGAACATATATTAAATAATATTCTGGATAGAACATATATTAAATAATATTTAAGGTAGAGCATATATTAAATAATATTCAGGGTAGAGCATATATTAAATAATATTCAGGATAGACATATATGAAATAATATTCAGCATAGAATATATAATAAATGGTATTCAGGATAGAACATATATTAAATTGTATTCAGGATAG
>BGPR01045778.1:0-12226 GCA_013235015.1 Araneus ventricosus | reverse complement strand
ATATATATATATATATATATATATATATATATATATATATATATATATACTTGGAATTCCAATTCTTTGTTGTCTTTTTAATTGTATGATTATTAATAAGGTAACGTTACTTTATTTTTAATTTTAATTACTAGTTTAATAATTGTTTATATTGAAAATGTTACTTAAGTTTTGAATGTTTGGAAAATATTTAACTATATATATATATGTGTGTGTGTGTGTGTGTGTGTGTGTGTGTGTTCCTTATTTTCTACAATGTTTATTCTATTATACTAATTTCGATGGTTATGTGATAAATGTATTATCTTAAAATTATACTATATTTATTATTTGTAATCCTTTTTAGCATTATCATAACAGTATGCTTGTGTTTTATTAATAAATAGATATAAAATTTCTTTCTGAATAAATAAGTTTTTCCTAATTAGCAAGAAAAATAAATCGTTTGTTTAATGCTTACCGGTATGTAAAATCATGACAAGTTCATCAAGATATTTAGGAATGTACCGATCAATTAATAATTAGTAATTTCGATTCTAATTTCATGGTGTATATGTTTAATCTAATGCTATTCGTTTTCGGTAAATAATTTATTACTTTGTTAGAAACGATAATGCATGATGGTAGGAACAATAGAAAAATATTGTAAAGAAAATAATCTAAATGTCAAAACTAAGCTCAAAATATTTAGAATGAAAATTGCAGAATCTTCATTTTCGGTAGGTTGGTTTATACATCATTACATGAAGTTTTAGATTTGTAACTGATTGAACTTTTATAATTATTGACAATCAGTGCTGGCAGTATCTGCCGATTAGATGAGGACGTATCGCAATGAAACTGCATCGGGAAACTGCATTGTTGGAAAAATAGACTTTATTATTTGGATTGTATACGAATGGAATATACGTGTTTTTTTTTTGCTCTCTTACAAATGTTTTCTTTCTTTTTTGTATGCATGTGCTGTTTTTATTTATAAATATGCAATCTTTTGTTCTGTTTAGTGCTAAAAATTGCGCTTCGTTTAAATTCTTGAATATATTTTTTATTAAATTATGATATTTTATTTTTAAGATAAAGTTTGATTATAGTGAAAGTTTTTCAATCTATAATTTCCTATTTGGTAACTATTTTAATAATTTAATTTTCAATTTTATAATTCGAATTTCAGAATATCCTAATTGTTGATAGGATTTATTAAATTTGTTCTTTGATAACTACAACGAAATTAAGGTTGCCTGAAACTGGGAGACCTTATCTAGCATTTTTTAATATATACCAGTAGTATTTTTCATTAAAAGCAATTACAATATCATCATACCAGTTATTCATACTAACATATTTCAGATAATTATTGTTTTTAATCTTTTTTTGATTTCTGAATCTGTAACTTATATTCAAGCCTATTTAGTTCAATTCATCTAATCTACGAATTGCGCTGAAATTCTGGTAGAATATTTAAATTAAATCTACCATTAATACTTTTAAAATAAAATGAACTTTTTATTTCATTAAAAAAAACGGACATAGAATGGGGCTGACACCAAAAAGTTTTGGAAATCACCAAAATTCATTCATTGCGTACAACTAAGTGACATTATGGCAGAAGGAGAATATCTATACTTTCTATCTTTGAACTTATCTCGAACTGAATTTTAAACAGAAAACTATATTCAATTAAAGAAATAAATCTAAATTCTGATGATAAAACATAATTCAATCTCCGATATCCAAGCTGAAATCAGGTTACCAAAAATGATATACAGCAAATTATAAACAGTCCTTTCAAACAGGAATTTCAAATTTAAATTGGCGTGTAGCTCTTTAAGCCCAATAAACGACAATGAATATTTTATTATTTATGAACCTTTCAGTAAATTTATTAAGATAACTTTAAAAGATAATTTTTAGAGTAAAATTACAAACTCCTTAAAATAGATTCTTCAAAGAACTGCTTATGTGCAAATTTCTATCAAAAAATTGTTGATAGTAACTAGTCTAAGGTACTATTGAATAACAAATCTCACAATTTTGTGATGGCGTTTAAATGGAAGCAATATTGCTGTGTGATCCTAAACGAAATATTCTGGTTCATTTTGCTTTGCTGTTTAATCGTAAATTAAAGCTGTTATTCATGTAAAACTATCACATTCCGTTGTTCTCCTTAATAGTTTTAATTTAATAGGCCTACATGTTAGTGAAGAGCATATGCACGTGGCAGAAAAAAATGAAAATGTTTTCCCTCGCCCTATCGTTCGAAATACACCTGCTAATATTCCAGAACTAGACTTGAGACATAATATGTAGTAAACAGACAGTTATTCGTTTAAAACATAACCAGTACATATTTCTATTGATATCATTCTAGTGTAAAGACATTTAACAATAAAACCGTTATTTTACCTTTTTATTGGTTACGTTTAATATTTAATTAGATGACTGTTTATTTTCTGGAAATGTGTGGTAGCTTGATTCAGCTAAGTAACTATCATTGACTTCAGATGCTTATGAGTTCTGAATAACTCCTGTTATCTATTTTATGTCTTAAAACGACTTAAGGTATCTGCCTACTTTCGAAACTCGTTTATAATCGAAAATAGTAGTTTTATTTTGTCTTATATATAAGTCTATTCCTTTGATTTTACAAAATTATTTTTAAAATTATTTTAAAATTATTTTCTACTATGCTAAGATGGACAATTAGAAACACTTTAGTAAGCTTTAAAACATAAAGATTAAATTGTAAACGATACAACATGGAAGAAATAATCAGTGTTTTCAACCATGACTGCTGTATCGCAGGGGCGGAATCCCCACCACGGCCGGAAAAAGGCGCGGTCTTCTTAATGCGATCTCAGTCGTTTCATTGCTCTACCTACTGCAACACAAATACATTCAAACGAATTACAAATAAAAAATCATTTTTATTTTTTATATAAGTGTCGTTTGATAAAAAATTGTTTCTTGAAGTATTTATTATTTTAAATATATATTTTGTACCAGATATTCATATTTTTAAACTAAAATCAAAGAAAAACATTCTCTGATTTATTAAAAAGATTTTCTAAACTTTGGTATTTGAAAAAATATGCTTAAGTTTCAGATTCCACACTAAATGTAGCATTTTATCTTCAAAACTTCTACAAGAGCGTCATGGTGTAATTACTTTTCAGGAATATTAACATTTCATATTTATTTATGATTCATCTATAAAAAATTATTTAATTGTCTTTTATATCATTTAATGTAATTTTTTTTTAAAATTTAAAAATGACATAAACAAGTTCTCTTATTGCAATATAAAATACAGCTTTTAAAGAGAGTATTTTAAAATTTACGTGAAACGATAATTAAAACTATCAGATTCTGCATTTTTCTTATATTGTGAAATGATCTGAAAATGTTTCAGAATGATCCAGTATTAATCTCCTGTTTCTAAGTATTTGTTAATCAAGTTTTCTGAATTCCTTTTTCCGTACGTGAATTTAATAACTTGGATCAAAGAAAGAGTGAAAAAAATGTTTATAACTGACTCGAGGAAGTGTAAAACGAGGAGATATATCAAAATTATAATTTACAATCAATGGTTACAATAGTTTCTCTTTGTATACTGCGTATACCTGCAGGTAAAAACAATCTACATTTTTTCAATCAATTTTACGAAAATGGGCCTTGGTACGAACTACAAAATTATTGAATTCTTTTCTACAGATAGTTTTTCACGAACTTTGCAAAATCGAAAGAATAAGGAGGAAAATCCAACACATATTCGAAATTAGTCAGGTGCCCTTTTAAAATTTATTGATGTCTTGGACGTTTTCAGTGTGCTATTCAAAAACAGTTTTGGGTCTTTTCGTAATAAATATAAAGGAAATTTTATCAGCATAAAAATGAAACTTTATTCTTTAGAAAAAAAATAATAATAAAATTATGTATCTAATTCAAATATCCAATACTACTTGAAAAATAAATATCTTGTTTACAGTTTTATAATTATCCATTAAAGTTCAGAATGAAAATAAAAACGTGTAGATTAATATTTTCGTGTAGATTAATATTTTCGTGTAGATTAATATTAAACGTTAAAAATTAATATTTTCTTAGAAATAGTTTTGTGCTCTTTCATTTTAAGGAAGAAATATAAATTTTCAATGATAATTGAAATAATCTCTACACAATTGAGCTCCAGATAATATAAGACTCTTAATAGGATTAGTATCAGCAGTATACAACGATGTTCACCGATATAGTGCTTTTAACAGATGTGACTCAAACAGATTGGGAATTGGTTTGAGAAAGGTCATACCAGACGACTAGTATATGCTGTGGCGGTTTTTCGCACAGGTGTTAGAGGTGCTCGCCTCGTGCCTTGGGCATCTAGGGGGGCTCCACACCTATTCATTCTATATCGTAATACTAAACCGAAGATGAATTTTCGACATTGGGTACGGGGAGGGGGCATCAAAGCAATTTTGCGCCTGTGTCCCTATATTGACAAAATCCGCCACTGGATATGTGATGACTCATTCACTAAAGAAATATTTCTGACAAAATTCCCGTGCTTTTTAAGATCAGTTACATGGGTAAAAATTGTTAATTGATGACAAAATAGTGACACTTCATAGATTTCTTGGCCGTTTCCGGTGAGGAATTCAAAAAATTTTGGGGCCGTTTCATACAGCACTGTTCTTTTTGAAAATGTAAAGTAAATTTAACAAGCTTAAAACTGACACTTTACTCTTCAAATAAGTAAAATAAAATAAAAATGTATATATAATTAAATAGTATCAAAACACATAGAAAATAAATATTTTATCTACAGTTGAAATATTATTTATTAAAGTTCAGAATGAAGAAAATGGTGCAGATAAATAAGAATTTTTCAAAAAATAGACCAGAATTACAGAATAGACCAGAATTAGACTTAAATTACAGCACGCACACATAAGATATTGTGATAAAACACATGATCTGCAATGTGACGGTAATATTTTGAAATAATCGAAAGCCAGAGACTGCTATTATTATTGGAAGAACTGTCTTCAAAGTTGTTAGTGGATCTGGATGTACCAAAGGTTTGTAACATATATTAGTGGATTTCTAACTCTAACTCTAAACTCTAACTTGCAGTTGGCATGGCATTTACCGAAAGCAATTCAATTTCTCTATATAAATTTAATCATTTATAGAAGAATGCTTAATAGCACATCAGAAAAGATATCGTGCGTCAAGGAACTTATACGCAAATACAGTATTTTTGAAGTTTATTAATATTTTCTGAGAAATATTTTTGTCTTCTTTTATTTTAAGCAAGAAATAAACATTTTCATTGATTATTCAAATAAAAGAAAGACAGTTAGGCAGCAGATATTATCAGTCTCATAATAAGGTTATTAAACGTCCGATAAGATCGCATGCCCAAACATCAAATTTAGTCGATATTGTTCTCAATGTTTTCATCTAAACTATATTTTCCAATGACTTTAACAAAAATAAAATATTTTACAATGTAAAAAATAAAATTTTCTTCCACTTTCTTTATAATTTACTTCCATGTACGTTATTGTTTTCCAGTTCAGAGTGAACTAATAAATAAATTTCCGACTAATAATTATTTAAAAAATAATAATTATAATTCGGAAGAAATTTTTTCATTGTAATTTTTATGAATTTAAAAGATATTTTTCTAAATAGTGTAATAATGAAGTTGAAATCTGTTCTAGTCTAAAAAATTACACTTAAACCTGAAATAACCTATAAACCTGAATGACCTATATAATGAAATATTCATTGTAAAACTGAAATTTTCGATTTGATCTGAAAGATAAAACAATAAAAATAATGTATAATTTTCATATACCTTAAAATGTGCGCTATTTGGTGACAAAAATTTAATTTTACTTTATTTTTATAAAGAAAAATGAGTAGATGGAGATTATTAATATGAAAGAAGTTTACATGAATATCATAAAACTAGTTGAATGCGGGTAAAATGTGTTGATTCAAGAACAATGTTCAACTATATATAAATAGCAGATTTTCTTAGCAACCCCACAGGCTTTCAATTTTTTTTATGCTTGAATGCGGTATTGGAACAAAATCCATTTTACTTAAACCATAATATCTATTTTACGTAACCATTCGAGATGGATCTTTAAAACATTGAGGCATTGAAAAAAATCTTATATCACTTAAATTGTATTAAAAAAATAGCACTTGAAACATAATACAGCATCAAACCAGGCTGACGTTAAACCGAACTAATCGGGAATGCGATTCCAAATTCAGACACACACAATGCGAAAAAAAAATCAGACACCGCATTACTTCCTGAAAGATAACCTCAATGCAAGTAGCATTAAAATTCTCGAAACTACAGGGGGATATGGGATCCTGTGACATCCCTAATTTGCAGTAAGTATATCCTTATCAGTCTTCATTGCGCTGATCGTTGCTCTCCCCAGATAATCAATCAAGATGTCAAACCAAGAACGGGGGTAAGAAATTCGGAAAAATACGTTTTCACCCTTTAGAGACAGTTCACAATGAAAGTAATATTCAGTGCAAACTGATTTCGGCGTGTTTACGACCACACGTTGAAATGCGTGTTGTACGCTTATGGGGTAGTCCAAGGTCAAGGTAGAAATGCGTGCGAAACACTCAGAGGGTTAAAGTGAGTAAAAAGTTCAACCGTCCAGTTTCGCCACATCCTCCCCCCTTTCCACGTTACATCACTGAATTAGTGACCCACGGGCTACTATTTAAAAAATAAAGAACAAACTTTGACCCACTTCTCAAAAAGGTTTGCTATCCCTGACCTAAACCACCATAACAGCGCCTATTTGAATAATTTTTTTTAAATGCGCTCTAATTTTTTTAAAAAAAATAGTATAAAACGCAGTTGTATTATTATTAGTTTTTTTTATTACTAATTTTTTAAATGGGTACAATTACTTATAACCATCCTGTAAGTTGGTTGGAATAAAAAGTTTCATTTTGAAGATGAATTTTTGTTTCACATTTATCTTTATATATAAAAGGCAAATACCATGACACACTCACTTATCACGAAATCTCCCAAACTACTGGGACTAGAAACTTGACATTTGGCAGGCGGTTGCTTCTTGGGGAGTAGGTACTAAATATGAAAGGATTTTTCGAAATTTTAATTAGAATTTAAATTATTTAAAATTTACTTTAGCGTTTTCTCGAAATAACTTCTGACCCTATTATCGCAAAAAAAATATTTTTACATCATTTTAAAGAAAAAAATTGCTTCTCAATGACACCAATCTTATTTACATGCAATATTTTGTTCAATTTTAATTAATGTTTCAAAACATTTTAAAAAATTAATTGTATCAATGTTTTCACTGTTGTAAACAAAATTCAAACCATCTCAATATTTCAGCAAATCTTTTATTCACGTGCTTTTGCAATTGTCGCTGTTGTTATAGTATAAATTGTTTTCATGGGAAATTAACTCCAAAGCAGAATTTTCACTTTGGTATTCATTGCATTTCTGAAATCAATTAAAATCCTGCTTCAAATTAATATTTTTATAAAGCGTGGCAACAAATATTTGATTTCAGGTTTTCTGTTTTTATTGCGTTTGAGGTAGACTGAAATTATTTTCTTCATTTCTTCCAGCATTTAATCTCATGCTTTCCTACCATTTTAAAATTTTGAGGCATGAAAACGCTTTTAAATTTTTGTATATTGTATTATAGGTAATTTCCTATTAAAATTTTGGTTTGGCTTAAGAGTACAGTACTGCCGCAAAACTTGAATTTACTCAAGTGATGACTTTTCAAATTTGATATTACTAGTAATTACAAAAAGGCAATAGTGTTCGGGAAAACTAAGTAATTTTTAAATTTTATTTTCTACATCCTATACTCCCGGGTCTTTTGGATATTTATAAATATCTATGTCTGATTATTGACATCCTCTCGGCATGGTATTAAAAAGCATAAGAGTAAAACAGTTCTGTATCCACAAAACTTGTATTTGTTTCTAGAATCGGAAAAAAATGCTTCTCCAACTTAATTTTTCGTTCTGATGACTTTTTCACCAGACGACTTTATACATTTTTCCAAGCTCCCATCCACTGATTTTGATAACTTTTACATAATCCAAAAAATATCAGGGTTTTTTTTAATACAATTATATTTTGATACATTATTCGGTAGCATTAAGTAAAATCCTAAAAAATTTGCATAGATTAAAACTGCAACAGTTTTCCAAATATGATGATTTTTCGAACTACTTTATTCTTTGTTCAACGACTGTAATTGTAGGTTTGTGTAAAAGTTTTCACCAAATCTTTCGAGTCTGGCTGACGATAAGTCTATCAGTGCAGGTGTAGACGTCATACAAATGCTATCATTTCAACCCTCATTGTTTCACTTGTTTTGCTAATTGACGATCTATTTCTCCTTACGTATAAATTTGCATACTTCGCGAATGATTCATTCACATATAAATGTTGGCAATGTTTAAGAAGTGTATTGGCTAATTATTTGTTTTCGCTTTTTCTAGTTATACGTTTACAACGTTGCACAGTGGTGAAATATACGAAAAAGTTGGCCAAAATTGTTAAATATTAAAATTATATAATTATTTGTATTAAAAACTTTAGGACATGTTGGGTAGACGTAAATATTAAGAAATTATCAATTAATGAAGAGATTGAAGCACCATTAAACAGATTTTACACTACAATTAGTAGAAAAATGAATAAAATAGCAGCAGTTGACTTCCGCGCGTGATTTCATTCATGGTTCCGCTTGTCAACCATGAGATCTATTTGCAATTTAAAGTTATCCTATTCTTTCTTAACACTACAATAGTATTTTTATTCTGGCATTCGCCCCCACCCCATCGTTTGCCATTTGCATGACGTAAGTATATATGGAAAATATAATAAGCAGTAGAAGAATCTAATCCGATAATCTAGCTTGGACAGTCCTACCTGTAGATGGTTTTCAATGCTGCTTTAGACAAAACTTTAAGCTATGATTAAACTGTTTGCTTGTTGTTGAACACAAATTTCATTTTTGTTCGTGAAGTATTCGTAATAGCGTTTGCTGTTTTGGTAAATTAAAAATCGTGTCACCAGTTTTCATGTCTTTCTGATTCAAATCAATAATCTAGTTTGTCACATATAGAGCTTCTTGTTTTTGAATTTGTATCTATTCTTGAATGAACTGGAGTATTACTGGTCTACAATATCGAGAAGACGGTCTTGGATTATCTACAATACAGTATGCTCTTGTGCATGTTGATTCGGTATAATATTAATTTAATGGTGCTCTTGTGCATGTTGATTCGGTATAATATTAATTTACTGGAACAAGAGATGTGACAAAAATGTTGGAATCTGTAGCTGTTAGGTCTATGGAAGAGTTTTTATATTCAAATTGTTTCTAGGAACTGTCAAAATCCCATTTACTAATTAAAAATATTATTAATGTCGTCCTCGAAGGATAAAAATTCCTCTTCTAGTGATTTAATCATTCACTTTACAATTTAAGTAAGCAAGTCTTTTAAAGCCGCCTGTGCTGAAGCTTCAGTTACAGAAATATTTTCTGATTAACTCATCTTTTTATTATGACTTCAAAATAAGAGTACAAAGATCTTCAAGAGCATTGTTTCATACATTGTGTTGATTTTTTTTTAAAAATTTGTAATGAATCAGTATTAGTAAGGTCTTGTCTTCCGATATTTTGTCTATTTTTCCACTCAAATAGCAAGGTTTTTGACATTTCAAAGTGTCCCTTTATTCTCCATCTAAGCAGCATGCATTTGACTCTTTATGTATCTGTTTTCTTTCGCTTTCTCTCTCTCTGTTCTTCAGTTTGCCTGCCTTCAAAAGCCTTTAATGGCACATTTTAAGGAAGCACGTTTAAAAGAATTTAATAACAAACCGTTTTTCTAATTTTATTGGTATCCAGAAAGTAGCTTCATAATTTTCTTTTTTCAGAGTCTAATAGTTCGCTATCAGCGTATAAAACCAAGCAAAATTTTGGCTGAAGATGTTTATTCTGGACACTTTTTGTTTGTAGAAGAATTATTTTTATAAAAAAATATCAGCTCTCAACGAATAATTGATAGTGATGCAACCGAAGTTTTCCCTAGACGAAAATACATAGAAAACTTTATACAGTTACGAATGCAATAAACCAACAAAAAATTAAAAGTAGCACAGTTTTTGTTTAAATAGAAAGCTACTAATATGAGCTTTGTGTAAAATTATTTATAATGCCAGAATTCCTTTGAATTCCACACTTTTTCCTTCAATTATTCTATTAAAACACACAAAAAAACAGCATTTAAAAGACGAATTTTTATTAAGGAAACTGTTTGTTTCCTTTTAACAGAGGATAAAAAGGTCACATTTGCCTTATTGACTAGGTTCCATATCGAAAACAATCCACTAAATGAAATAGAACAAAAATATAATAAAGAAAGCTTTGATACAAACGTAGAAACACTTCCATCTTGAAAAGAATTCAAAAGTTTACCGAATTGCCATGACGATTTGCATGTCTTTAACATGTCGAAAAGTACACAAAAAGTAGCGCAATATATTAGACTACCTATCCAATAACGTTTTACGATGTTTCCGGTAAGTTTTTAAAAACCCTTTTGAGCCAGCTTTTCTTATATTTCACCACTGTGCGTTGGAACCATTGAACCTTTCATATTCTTAGCAAATTCAACCTGTTTTCAACTCTCTCTTTCTCAACTGTGATCAATTGTTTGTTAAACTCTCAAATAATAAAAGCAAATACTCCTTTGACAGTTCGAAAAGTCGCGTCTCGACTGCATAGTTTTTCTACGCCAATTTTTGTGGGCTTCAACCGTGCTACAATTGCAGTCAGAGTTTCAAATTCTACATTAGGAAAAATTTGTTGTTCTTTAATATCAATTAATACTTTTGAAATTGCTGTTTTTATCTCTAAAATTTATTCAAGAATTGCCAACAAGCTATTCCAGCTTGTTTTGGTGCATAACAAACCGTCTTTTCCCAGCCAAACTGTGATTTAAATTATTATTGTAAAATATCTTTCTCTAGAGGTGATTTTCTGAATATTTTTATAACTTAATGTTCCCGGGAACAAAGTATAATCAACGAGATCACAAAGAGTATGAAAATATTAAGATTTCCCGGGTTTCGGAGAAATAAACTCTAGTCGAAACTCCCATTCCTAACTTCCGAACCACACTGTGGGAGGACGTTTAACCCACAAAGTATTAACGCCACACCCCACTGTATGCATGTCCCATATACGGTGAATCTTAAATAGAATCTGTTCTTGAACCTGGAACAATCCGTTGTGTGTATAATTTAGTGTGGAATAACATAATGTTCTTAATGAAATTTGGAAGCTGAAGATCATAACCAAATTAAGAAATTAGTTGTCTGAGGAGAACTTAGTAACATTTATTTTACTCTCTATTCAAGTGGAATTGTTAGAATATTTGGATTCAGAGTAATTATTGATAGATTTGCACAGTAATTTAATAAACTCAAAAATTTTCTGACTTGTTCTTAATGAAGAGGAAGAGGACCACTTCTGTACTTTTGAGTTGATAATCTTAGAGAGTAAGAAATTTTTTTTAAATTGAAATTGTTAAATAATTTGCACTTTATTTTCAGTTTGATTTTTAAAAAAGTCTGAAAATTACAATATAGTTCCAAAATTACAATGTTCTATACAATCACCAGGATTTTTAATATTCAATCATAAAACTCTATTAACATTCGGTATTTCTTATTTTCAATAATAGTGTATTATAATAGAATTAGTAACAAATATAAAAAATGTAATTTTTTTCAAGTTTTCATATCAGTATCGTCTAATATTTTTTTCAATTGGCGGAATAACTGACAACTCAAAAGGCCTGTCAAAATTACTGTTTTAATATTAAGAATGCCTTAAAAAGAAATGAACTTTTTTTTTTACTATTTTGTTTAAAATTACTTTTAAATTTAAAAATTTTTATACTCGAATATTGAAAACAATTCTCTTGAAATTTATCCGCAATTTAATGCTTTGTCAATTCATTGTGTCGTAATATTTGTTACATTAAAACTTCTTATATAAAAATTAAATTAAAATCGATTAAAAAATATATGATTTGTAAAGTTTCGAAAAGGAAAAGGGAGAGGTAAAATTTGCATTGCCTTAAGGGCTCCACACAGGGCTTAATCCGGCCT
>BGPR01045777.1:0-12226 GCA_013235015.1 Araneus ventricosus | reverse complement strand
ATAATGGAAACAAATGAAACAGCAACGATTTATTTCATTTCCATATCATAAATTACTCTGTTAACATTAATTCTTGAAGATCCTATTTCAGAATTTTAGATATTCCAAGAATAAAGAGTACACTGCAGTATTTTCCATGCAATTCGCAAACATGCTTTATTCGATTACTTTATAAAATCTGGTATGACCCAGTTTGTTTCTAAGCGATTCACACTCTTCAACAATTTGAGCATCAGTTTTATTTGTAAATACAATTTATTTTTAATTAAACACTTTTATTGAGCTTCTTCCATGTTTGTAAAGATGTAATTTCGTAACCGATTTTTCACTCTCTTCTTGATGTGCTTTATGAATGAAATTTTGTACACTTGTGTATTCCCAATGAAAATATACCATTTTAATATTTTTAGAACTTAATTATCAGTTAATCATTAATTGAATTAAATTTTGATTCTGTACCCGCGGCGCCACCTGGCAATGAGTTCGAGAAACAAGAGTTTAGTTTAGTTACATTAACCTCCCGTGTTGGGAAGTTACACAAGGACTATTTTGGGACAAACATAGTAATTTTGAACCGGTCAGATGACGAGGACTGCGCCTGACCTGGCACCCATCTCCAAACTTCCGCACCACACCAGCGGGAGGAAGTTTGGCCCCCTACGTATGATTTAACTTGCAACAGGTCCAATACACGACGGATCTTCAGTGGAATCAGATTTCGAACCCGGAGCCCTCTGGCCGCAAAGCCGAGACCTTACCACTAGGCCACCGCGGCCTTCGAGAAACAAGATATCTCAAGATTAAAAAGTAGAAAATAATTAAGATATAAAATTTTTGCTGTTTTAGTACATTAACAAAAGAGTGTTTTTAATAACTTTTTAAATTAAATTGTTATGATTTTCTTATTTCATTTGTGCAAAATCATCTTGCAGATTCAATGAATACAATGAAGTTCCAAGCTTCAAGCAGACCTAGCCAATTTATGAACGGCATACTCGTAAAAATTGTACTGTATGCCCCACACAGACAACCGCTGTTACTTTCTTGTATAAGAAAGGTACAAAAAATACCGAAATCGTCACAAACTTCAGCCTCGAGATTATGATATATCTCACGTTTTAGACTTCTCTGGATAAAAAAAAACCCTTCCAGCAGTCGCGCGTATGTAGGAGATACTTAAATCGTGCAAATTTATTAGGGTGGGTCATTTTAACTTTTTTCTCTTTTGACAACGGGCACAGCGATAAAAAGGTGCTAAATGATCTCAAAGTAACACATGTGAAATATTATTATACTTATGATTATATACTTACAAATCATGAGTATATACTTACTATATACTCATGATTTGTGCCCGTCTAAGACGGGCTTTTCGTTTGCCAACAATATCTCGGATCTGATTGTCACAGATTTACGAACGAAAGTTGTTGAAGAAAATCTCGTGCATATTGCCAGAGTGCTAAAGAAATAAGAAAAAGAGCATGAAAAACAGAACTGATGAATCAATTGACACTAACTTTCGTTTTGTCCGAGTAAAAATAATACAAAATCCACTAACAGAAATGCAAAATAAAAAAAAATTATGAATTGATAAATGCAAATCTTTAAGCAAAAGGAACCTTTCAGTGTCAGAACGGTTAAGGGAAATATATATATATTCAGTTCCAAAATTAAGTAAAAAAGAAAGAAACCTTTAAATAAAAACTGAACTCCAGATTGATATCAAAGTTTCGAGTTTTTTCCAATTTTTTCGAGATATGCTCCAATTAGGGTTCCAATCAATAAACATTACTATCTTCGTACATGGAAGACAATGCGACATGATTGCAATTTTGAGAGGTTGGTCGAGTGGAGGAAGAGTCGAGCAACACCCTACTCATGCACTGTTGTGTTGCGCTCCTTTGAGCAATTTTTATCATGGATCGTACTCGTTCAAAGTGGAAATATAGGTTGTTTGGTTATTCAAGTGATATTAAGGGAAGTATGTTACTAACCTATGAAGATGTTATGAAGTTCTATGAGTTGAACCGGCATAAAATAAAGTATGATAATGAAATTAATAACTAACCCACGTATAAGGAAATAGAGGATATTATCGAGGAAAAAATTGAAGAAATATGATTAAGAGCTTCCATTCCTACTTTCCTACATAAATTATTGAATGTAGTGATGAAGACGTATCCTCCGAAATGCAAAAATATTTTGAAATCTCACCTGAAAATACCGAAGAAAGGATTTGAAGAGTTTCAACGTACTAGGAAAGCATGGTTTGATATTCCGTCCTGCAAATGTAAGAACATCGATGAATGCTTTTGTCCCAGATACAAAAAAATACCTGTCAGAGAGAAAAGCTTCCTAACCGACTAAAGAAACACTAAAATAATGGTGATTGGAAACGTAGAAATGGTTACAACGAATAAAATAGCGAACACTTTGAAAAGGAAAATGCTATGGCAAAAATTACAGTTTCAGCCTTAAAAAGAAAGCATAGAGAAGCTAAGTGTGTCGAATACATCTGAATCTGATGGTGTTGATCTTAGATATAAAAATAAATGAAGGCATCTTTTTTCTTGATTAAAGACATTTTCAGGATTAAATAAATATAAAGATCAAATACACAGCCAAGCATGAAAACATTTCATATCGAGCATAAACAATACTGGATCTGCATTAGGTATGAAGTTGAGTAGTCCGTGTTCTGCTTGATATTGAAAACTATCCAACAATTCCCCCCCATAGTTCTCAACATTAAAATTTTTTTTATAATTAACACTTCACAACATCTCATTACATTACACATAACTCATTAAATATACATAAGCATTAACACAATTTTGACATTAACAAATTCCTTTAAAAATACATTTAAATTAACCCAATCTTGAACAAATGCTTATTTAGAATGACTTTTGACAAAGTTTTTGTCAGTGCATCTGCTTCCAAATCTTTAGTGTTTTTGTATTTAAGACATACATTACCTTTTTGAAAATCATCTTTTATAAAGTAGAATTTTCTATTAATGTGTCTAGTACGACAACTCACTTTTGGGTTATTTAACCAGTCAATAAGTCCTTGACTATCAGTCTCAACAGGAGTTGGTACTTCTATAAGATGATTTTCACTTAGTTCCTCCAGTAGAGAAACACACCATTTCACTGCACACACACAATCACACGCTTCAATTAATTCTGATTCCATTGTTGACAATGCCACAAGTTTTTGTTTGCT
Source organism: Araneus ventricosus (assembly GCA_013235015.1). Taxonomy (NCBI): domain Eukaryota; kingdom Metazoa; phylum Arthropoda; class Arachnida; order Araneae; family Araneidae; genus Araneus; species Araneus ventricosus. Next base: position 8,998 of record BGPR01045777.1, on the reverse strand, counting down.
GCTTCTCCAGCCAACAACATTTTCTCCAAGTTTGAGGAAATATCCACTGCAAGATTTTGCATCTGTTGTAGTGCTCCAACTTGCATCTGTACAGGCTTTCAATTTGCCAGGTGTTGAGTTGAATCTCAGGCAGTAGTCTGAAGTCCCTCTTAAATATCTAAGGGTTCGTTTAACAGCTGCCCAATGGATCTCTCTTGGATCTCTGTTGTATTGTGATAATTTTCCTACTATGTATGAAATATCAGGTCTAGTTCCCGTTGCAAGGTACATTAGGGATCCAATAGCTTCTTGGTAGGTTTTTGATGAAAAAGGTCTTGAATCATCATAATTATCTGAACTTGTGTCTCCTATAATGCCAGGTGTTTTCATTGGGTTGCAGTCAGTCATTTTAAATTTTTCTAAAATTTTCTTCACATAATTTCTTTGAGATAAGGTAATATTTTCTTCTGTTTTCTTGATTTCTACTCCCAAAAATATGTTTAACTCTGTAGTTTCTTTAACCTCTATTTCTTTCTTCACACTCCCAATGACTTGGTTTATCATCTCTGCTGAACTGGAAATAATTACAAAATCATCCACATATATTCCAATGTGAATAAATTCTTTGCCTGCCCTTTTGGTATATACTGAAGGGTCAGGTTTTAATTTTTTTTATCCTGCTTGTGCTAGAATTTCACTGAACTTGTTGTACCAACATCTCCCGGATTGGGGCAAGCCATAGATACTTTTATTAATTTTGAATACTTTGTTGCTTCTTAACTCATATCCTTTTGGTGGCTCCATATACAATTCTTCATTGAGGATTCCATTTAAGTAAGCAGTTTTAACATCAAAGAATTTTACAACTGATTTTTTCATTGCTGCAATTTTCAGAAGGATTCTTAGTGAGTCCCATTTCATGATTGGAGTAAAACTTTCTTCAAAATCTATGCCTTGTCTCTGTCCACATCCAACTCCGACTAATCTAGCCTTATAAAGCTTTTCATCATCCAATTCTTTTATCTTGTATACCCAACGACTTTTGATGACTTTCTTGTTTTGGGGTCTCTCCACTTCTTCCCATACATTGTGCATTTCAAACGAGTTGATTTCTTTATCCATTGCATCTTTCCATTTATCTTTTTCTTGTGAAACAGCTGCATCTTCATATGTTTCTGGAGTAGCATCACTGACAGCATATACTTCATAATCTTCATACCTTGAAGGCAATCTTCTATTTCTGACAGGCCTATTTGAAATATTTTGGTTCCCATCTTCCTCGTCATCTGTTGTTAGGTCATCATTAATTTCGGTAGAAACTGTACCGTCTATTCGTTCTTGAATGACAGGCTGATTCGTTGGTTCATCTGTTTGCTGATTTTCCGGATTACTCCATATGTACTCTATCTGTGTGTAATTCTTTGGCAATTCTTTTTGTGCATATCCACTTTTTTGTCTCATCAAATACCACATCAGACGTTTCATGTATTTGTCTTTCTTCAATGTCATATATTCTATACGCCTTTCTGTTTCTAGAGTAGCCAACAAACACTCCTTTCTTTGATTTTGGTTGCAATTTATGTCTTTTGTTATGAAACACTTTGTAAAATGCAACACACCCAAATGGTTTTACGTGTCGTACAGAGGGTTTCTTCCCATTCCACAGCTCCATTGGTGTCTTGTCTTTACTTTTTGTTGGCGTTATGTTGTGCATATATTCTGCTGTAGAAACAGCTTCAGCCCAAAAATCGAGTGGAAGTGCACTATCAATCAGGAGAGTTCTTGCTTTATCTAATAAAGTCCTGTTGGCTCTTTCAGCAGTTCCATTACTTCTTGGTGAGTAACAGACAGTTCTTTCATGTTTAATTCCTTTATGTTCAAAATATTGTTTCGTAATGTCATTGATAAACTCTGATCCATTGTCGCTCCTTATTCTTTGTACTGTTGAATTCAGCTCGTTTTCTCTCTTGTTTATCAATTTTTGTAGTACACCTGGAACTTCATCTTTGGTTTTTATAAACTCGACAAAATATCTTCTTGTAAACTGATCCACTACTGTCAAAATATATTTCTTCCCACCTAATGATGTTATTTTCATTGGTCCACATAAATCAATGTGTTCTAATGGGTCTTTTGTAGTTTCTGAATATGAATTTTCATATGGCCGTCGAGTCATTTTCCCTTTAATACAAGAATCACAGATTTCAATTTTCCCCTCTAACTTCTCCAAACCTCTAACCATCTGCTTGGATAACATTGATTTTAAATATTCAAAATTAACATGGCCTAATCTTCTGTGCCAAATTTCATAAGTATTTGCATTGGTTTGAAAACAAGCTTCATCTTCCGATTCACTTTTTCTTGGAGTCAAGTTTACAATGAACATATTTTCTTTCAGTTTTCCTGTGCAAATTAATTCACCATCTTCACTATATATGAATGCTCCTTTCTCATTTAACACAACTTCATTTCCACTTTTTACCATACTTGGCACTGATAACAAATTACATCTTAGCTTTGGCACACACAAAACATTCTTTAACTTGACATTCTTTGAAGCTTCATCCATTGTAATTGTCTTCAGTTCACCTCGACATATTGACTCAATGTTTCTTCCTTCCTCAGCAACACTGATTATTTTATTTTCAACTTTCTTGTTTACCAGCCAAGTTTCATCTGGTGTCATGTGGGATGTACAAGCAGAGTCCAAATGCCATTCAGTTAAGGCATCTTCTGGGTCTTCTTCATGTAAAGTGAAGGCAAATTCCTTTTTGTCGGACTCTTTGGAAATTTTTGCATGCTCGCTCCTGTGTTGATCATAGCTTCTTCCATTTGATCGACTTCTTACAGGGTGTTTCTTCATCTGGAAATGTTTACCATTTTGATTTTTTCTGAACCAGCAATCCTTTTGCAAATGCCCTGGTTTATTGCGTACATAACATGACTTTGCTTTATGTCTGTCACCAGTCTTGTATGCCTTGAATTCATCTCTTCTCTCAGCATTTCTTTTTTCAAAATTCAAAAGAGTTTGCCTCAAGTCAACTAATGGTATGGCTCTATTAGTTGAAAGGGGCAATGCAATAGACTCAAAAGTATCTGGCAAACCCTCAATAATATACCGAACAAGTTCTCTTTCAGTAACAGTTTTACCTAATTCATTCATTTGTCAGCATAGTCCCTGAGCTCTTGTTAGGTATTCTTCGATGCTTTCGCTCTGTGATTTTTTTAAGCTTGTTAGCTCTAACATTAGATCTATTTTCCTGTCTTCTACAGCGCCTTCAAATCGTAATTTGATTTCATTCCAAATATCCTTAGCTTTCTTTATGCCTTTGTAAATAATCGCTTGTTCCGCTGTCAGGCTAAGAACAAGAATTCCCATAGCTTCTTTATTCTTCTTCGACCAGGCTTTGTGTTCCCGGACGCTTTCTGGGTCATTTTCCGTTATTTTAGGTTCTTCATTCTCTATCACTTCTTCGAACAAATCTTTGGCATCCAAGAGAGCTTCTATCTTCATACTCCATATTCCGTAATTCGAGTCATTAAGCGGCTCTATTCTAGCAAAGTTCATTATCTCCATATCACGTTCGGCTGTTAGGCCTAACGGAATTATTCCGATGGAATTTTGCTGATATAGTTAAATCAACCACGCTCTGCTACCACTTTGATGGTGTTGATCTTAGATATAAAAATAAATGAAGGCATCTTTTTTCTTGATTAAATACATTTTCAGGATTAAATAAATATAAAGATGAAATACACAGCCAAGCATGAAAACAACATTTTATATCGAGTATAAACAATACTGGATCTGCATTAGGTATGAAGTTGAGTAGTCCGTGTTCTGCTTGATGTTCAAAACTATCCAACAGAATCCAGTCAATAGGACAGTGAGGATGTATTCTACTTACAGTCACAAATCCCAACGTCTGCCTCTCCTGTCGATTAGTCTACTGTAACAAATAGTAAGGTAAATAACAAAGGACTTTGAAGAATGTGTGATAGTTGTCCCATGACTTAAGAATCGCCCTGCATAATGAACAGAAACGAATCTGTGGTATGCCTTCATAGCAGGCCTTTTAAAATTGTTTTATTAGATGACTGTTAAGTCTGTAAGCATCAATATGATCAAATATAACGCTTAGGGTGTTTATACCAGGCATCGGCATAAACACCGGTCGGCACAAACAAAGTTTCATTTTTAAAATTTTATTTTTTATTAAATTCAACCATTATTCACATAACGGTTTCATTTATTACAAGACAAACTGTTCACTATACTTACGATAAAAATTATGAATTTCATAATTAAGATTAGCAGCACCATTGTAGCAAAGGGCCTTCCCATAATCAGTTTAAAGTGTTACCAAGCGAAATGGAAAGTGAAACGCACATCTACAATACGACAGGCGTAAATGGCTTTTCCGAGGTACATAAAATATCTTTCATCTTGCGTAAATGAAACGAAACTAGTTCTCAACATTAAGTATGTTTATTATTCATAATTAGCGGAACAGTGATTGTTGCAAATTCTATATTTTATGGTGAACGTAACATCTCAACTGAATTATTTCAACCGTAAATTAAAGGAAGAGGACATTTCCTTGATATTTCAATGTTAGAAGACGTTATTTCTTTCGGGAAAAAAATGATACTGTAAACTGAAAATTTAAAAAGCAGAACAGGGTATTTCCTTAACCCTTTCCGGAATGGTGGTCACAAAAGAGGACACCACCTTTAAAATTTTCTAAAAAAATCCCAATCCACTTTGAAACCCGGAAAACTGCACGAAAAGGTAGCTAATAGTACTGCTTTTAGAATGTAGATGGCAGCACAATGAAATTTAGCTTCCGAATCGGAAATATTAGAGATTAAAAATGTGAACATTCCTTGACTCAGAGAAAGGAAATGTTTTGGTTCTGGACGTTTACAAATTCACTCAACAATTTTAATACAATATTCTTGAAGTTTTAACTTATGATTTTCTGTAAGATTCAACAATATTTTTTGAGCTTATCAAGGTGGCTGTATCTAAAGGGATCCCCATATGAGAGGGGTGTCCCCAAATGGGGACGACCCCCCTCGAAATGAAGCAAGTTAAAAAAAAATTTGTAGATTCTATGCCTAGACAATAAACTAAACCCATTCATGATGTTTTTTCAATTATTTTTCAAAAAAATTTAATGACTTGTGCCGGAAAGGGTTTTAACTTGCCTTGTGAGAGCAATGCCCTCAACAATAAAGGCTATTTCAAGACAGCAGTTATAAACATGAAGTAATCTTTTCATCAAATGTTTCAAGAATTCAAAAATGATCAAATAACTTGATTCAGTAATGAATTTATTACAAGTCCTCAGAATGACTTCGTGAAAGAATTAAAATCTTCTCCATCTGTAAATGTCAAAGATAATTTTGAAATACAGTTATTGAACTTCAAGATTTTAAACAACCAATTTTTATATCTTGTAATTGCAACAGAAAAGCTGGAAAGAAAAAATGTGGTCCGATTTCATGGCACAAGCAGACTGCTAGGAAATACCAACGGAAGGCAGATTCAATGGTTTTGAATACTTAGAAATAGTCTTCTAGAATCTTGTTATGGATTGAATTGAGAAAAACTGATCAAGGGTGGTAAGATTATTTTTGGTTCCACTTGTTTATGGGAGCAATCTTTTTCTAACAGGAATTGAATAAAATGTAAACTGACAAGGAAAACTACTGATGTCAACTTGAAACAAGAACATAAATTAAAAATGATTAGTACAAACTGGAAATTCAAAAGCTTTCCGAGGAAATCCAAGCTCACTAATTCAATCAACAATATTAATTTTTGCATGGATTTTTCTTATTTCAATATTAATATCAATAACATTATTACTTTTTTATATTACCTTATAACTTCTTTATTAGTAATATATGGTTCTCGAACAATGCTTAATATGTTGTGTGGAACAGGTTCGGCTTTTCCATCTCAACAGTTTTCTGCCCACTGGTACATAAAATGCAAAAGGTAAATGACACCTTGAAAAAGAATTATTTTAATATATTGAACAAAGCAAAATATAGAAAATGCATTTCACGAAAGTTATGTTTTTCGATTTTCCAGTAGTTTAACTAGGGATTGCAATCCGGAAAACCTAATCCGGTAATCCGGCGGATCCGGCATCATTAGACGTCTACCGGATCCGGTAAATTAAAAAAAGATGCATGAAGCCGATTCCTTGAAAAAATACTTGCGTTGTTGCAAGAATAGGTACTTAAATGCGTGGTGTGTACGAGTCGTTCGACGCTGACTCACCCGCTACACATATAGACAATGTTATTGTTCAATTGATAGATGAATTATGTTTATGTTGCATTTACGAGTACGAGAATGATTTAAGTAGATAGTCAGACTTAGAAATGAATTGAGTAACGATCCATATTTCTGATTTTTCTTTATAATACGACTTTCTTCTTACATAGTGACCGAAGTAACGTTTTCAATTGTAAGTACGTACCTATTTGTATTGCATTGCAGGTACTAGTCTAAAAGTTCTAAAACAAACATGTCACTTTTGAAACCAATTCAAAATGAGAACAGGAATATTAATATACTTACAGAATAAAAAAAAATGATGATGATACAAAACGAACTGTTGATACATTCACTATGCCGAAAAAAAAGTTGTAAGACTAGAAATGAAAAATATCTTAGAAAGAGTTGTTCAAGACGATAGCTTTAAAGAAAAGGTAGATAATACAATAGAAAATAACTTAGATTCAACGTCATTGAAAAATGATTTGACATTACAGAAAGAATTACAGATGCAAATCCAGCAAGATATGAAAACCTAGAGCATAAATACCAAAAAAAGAGAAAGATTATGAGAAAACATTAAGAAAGGAAATGACTGCATGTGAAAGTGAAGGAGTTCGAGGAAAATACTTGTCTCTATTCATGAGTATTTGTTGACAATAAAACCGACAAGTGTAGAAGCAGAAAGGGCTTTCTAGGCCGCTGGTTATATTTGTAGCTCTGTAAGAAGTCGATTGGCAGATGACACAATTAACACTATTTGTTTCCTACGATAATTTTTTCAAAACCAAAGTGAGTTTTTTTTAATTGTTTCACTTAAAATAATAATTTAAAGTAAGTATATTAAAAAAATATGGAGAAGTTTTAAACTCGTTATTATGATAATTGTGCCATTGATTAAACAGATTCATGATGACTATCATGATTATAAGAATGAGACTGCTTGTCGTGTCTAAAATACCTAATTATTGTGATCTCTCAGTTGATAAGCTTGATTTAGTTAGATTTAATATAAGTTACTTACATAATATAAGTTACATTACAAGTTATCATTGATGTCATTTGTGAAATCTAGTAAGTGAGACTGAACTTAACCGCCCATCATTATCTAATTATTACTAAACTAATATATCAATTACAATTTAACTAGTTACACTGTACTAAATTTTTATTGTTGATTCATACGTAAATGTTGATTAATAATAAAAGTGTAAATAAAGTTGCTTTCAGAAGAAATTAATGCTTTTTTATAAACTTTGTAATACACTCACTTTATCATCTTTTATACAGTTGATTTTGGAATGAAAAGGCAAAATAGTTTTGATGTGACCAATCCGGTCGGATCCGAACGGATTAAAATTGGTGCCGGATTGCAATCCCTAAGTTCAACTAACTGTTAAATGTCCATTTACAGCCACAGTGTGAACCCATGTTTAATCTATAGACTTCACAGGAGACAAAATATTTCCCCAGCAAATAGTCGCCCATGTGCAGCTAAGATTACAAGCATAATTGAATATGCTAGATGAGGTGAATGTGAAGCCCATGGGGCGTATCATTATATATGTCAATGTTGAATGATAAAGAACATGATCATTGATGTGATATAAATCAGTATTTATTTAGATAGAGCATAAAATTAGCATGGCGAAGGCTTAAGAGAAGCATGGCACTGATCTACATTTACTTCCCTTCATTTCAGTATTATCTGGTGTTGCCAGATACATGACACTAGAAAACTAAAATCATGTAACTTTACTTCAACTGAAAATTTTATTATTGATCATCTGATAAAAAATTATAGAAATAAAGAACCTGGAAAAATCTCATTCTTCAAATGCTTAGGAAGTCGCTAAGGAATTTAGGGGTTGCTGGATTCAAGTTTGTTTCACTACAAATAAGGAAATTGTTATTTCTAAGATGATAAACTGTGAAGTAAGCAAAATACCCAGGTCATGTTTATAGTAACGATTTCTCTCCTTGTTCTATTTCAGAAGCTATTTAATAATGCAACTTTCTAATGACTGGCTTTTACTATGTTAATCTGACATAAGTGTTTTTGGATAACAGGATTGTTCATGCTGTTAATCTTTCAGATGGTGCCATCTCTTTCTTTTTTTATGCATTATGCATGACACTAATTATGAATACCAACAAAAATTAAATATATCTTCAATGTTTTCACAATTTTGACCCTGCATTTCAGATGTTGAGTCAACAGTCAACCCGCAATATTCACTTTGCTTAATATGTACTAAGAAAAGAATCTTTGTTTCAGTAAACAGAAAGATAGTATTCAAATGAAATACTGTGAAAACAAACAAGTTAAAAACAACGTTTTCATCTTGCAATTCGAAAGTTCATTACACAACGTTTTTACACTTTGTCTGCATCTGTCTTTAGTGCAACAAAACTGTTAAGGTTCATTCAAGGTTAGAATTAGTATATTTTAACTGTGCAACTGAAAAAAATATTGAATTTATTACTGAATAACCAAATGCAGACCATGCAATGTATTTCCACATTTCTAGAATTATTACATTTTTCATGCACGCACTATCATTTAACTGTGATTACTGACCAAATAATACAGTAATACACTATGATTTATCAGAATCAAAAATTCAAATTGTTTTCAAATAACACTTTACAATAATTTTCTTATACCTTTAAAAGGGAAAAGTAAAATATGAAATATATTTCAATCAATATTTATTAAAATAA
>BGPR01045776.1:0-12226 GCA_013235015.1 Araneus ventricosus | reverse complement strand
ATTTCAGTAATATTAAATGCTTGCTCCACCGAATTTGCTAACCTGGCACCAACACAGCATGCCATAAGCTCTAATCTGGGGATAGTTACCTGCTTTAAAGGAGCCACTCTTGATTTTGCTATGACAAGTACATCTTTTACACCTTGGGAAGTGTCTGTTCTAAGAAATACGCAGGTTGCATATGCCTCTTTGCAGGCATCAACAAAAACGTGCATTTCAGTGGTATTATTAATTTCAAAATATCGCGGAATTTCAATATCTGAAAGTTTATCTTCTCCACTCCACTACTTTAGAAAGGGCTTTACAATATCATCTGCCAAAGGTGAACCCTAAGATAATTTTAATTTCTATGTATTCTGAAACAGTATTTTAGGTGGTAAAGTTGCAGAACATAAAATTCCTAGTGAATCAAAACTTCTCTGAACAGCTGCCAAAATAAATCTTATAGTTATGTTACTATCAGTTTTTAAATCTTCTACACAAACATTGTATTTTAGAACATCTCTATCTAGATCCCATAAAATGCCCAATAATTCTGTTGTCCCTGTACTCTTAGATGGGACATTCCATGTGAAATCCTCCAGCCAAATTGCATTTTGACACCCAAGGTTGGCAGATTTTGATGAAACTTGATGTGTATGTTCTATCCATGGATATAAGTACATTTACCAAATTTTATGTTAATATGTCCATTAGTTTCTGAAAGGCAGCACTTTAAAATTTTGTTGAAAATGTGTAAAAAGTCATCGATCGCACATCTGACAACCCTGCATACTTTTACAGTTTTTGCTATAAAACAGTTAATTTTGAAGATAGAGAGTTAATTCTTTATGCAATTTGTCCAGTATTACATTGTGAATAAAAATATAAATATAAATTTCAGTTTTAAGTGTATTGAAATAGTTTTAGGAATGCTTAAACAGCAAAATTCAGATCGATTCAAAACGCTGATATGTATCCAGATACTACTGAATAACATGAGTCTATCTCAAAAACCCCCTAAACCCATTATATCACTGAAACCTAGATAAAAATGCTACAAAGTGGTGTAATAAAATTAGTGGGCTTTTGAGTTTTCACCAAATTAGAACTGATCAAAATTATGCTATTAAAAAGGATCAAAATCAGCTGTTGGGCTGTTCATACTAACTCAAAGTGATACAATAATAAATATGTGAAAGTGCTTTTGTAGTAATATGTCACGTTTATTAGATAAAATAAAGTAAAACAAATTATAATTTTTACAATGCACAGCCTTTGTTAGGATACTAAATTATTAGGCTAAATATTTAAATTGAATAACTTATGATTATCTTCCATTTTCAAGAAATAACACAGACTTTTACAGTTTTTAACAACTCTCCTTGAAAGTATTCCAGCTGACATCAATTTTTTTCTTAGATGTTGCTCCAATTTTGTAAAGACAACCCGTATGTGATGCTTTTTCTGGAGTTTCAATCACACATAAAATATGTTGAGAAGGAACATGACACTCATATTGTCGTTCAGGCCAGTAAAATGTTTCAGAAGGCCTGTGTGGATGCAAAAAGCAATTGTGTAGTCACCTTCTTCTTTGTTAAGTTCACTGATCAGTCCAATCCACCAGTTTTCTTCGTAAACACAAGCAACATAATTATGAAGAAATGGTTCTAAATGCTGCAATATTGCTGAACTTTCTGCATCTTTAATTAAATTCCATCGAATAAACTTGTGCTTTTTGCTGTGATTTCTTCAGTTGATGATGGACTGAAAAACTAAAACTTCTTGTCCCTTTAGCTGTTTTGCCCTTAGAAAATCGTTCTTCAAGTTTGTTTCTACAATTTTGAATTTATAGTTCACTTAAAAAAAAGAAAGATATCTTAGAAAACAGACCACAACAATACAAGTACATTTCGCCAGATATGAAACACAAAGGAGTGTCTTTGAGTCCATTGGAGGTCCTGCTGAAAATTACAGTAGGATTTAATGAACAGCTTAAATGACTCCAATGGTATGATTGTACCTCATTTTGTATTACAAAATTATAATTTTCTGCAAAATCCATTAAGATTAAACATTCATCATCTTTAAAAGTTTTCTTGTCTCGTTTTAAGATATGAACTTTGAATTTTAGATATGTAAGAATGAGGTATAAGAGATACTATTTTTTCTGTTACCAACTCTATGAATTCTTCAACAGGTAAACTCATTGTTTGAAGCTTCATTCGACCATCATTAATCCATTGCGAGAATTGGATTTCTTCATCATCATCATAATCTTTTAACAAATCACTTAAGTAATTTTTGAGTGACTCACTATTATTGGGACAGTCAGTGCAACAACGCAACATACAAGTTCTATTGTCCCTGCTGCAAACAATTTTATCCATGAGCTGGTGAATCGCTTCTTTGTGATGTAGATTTAGTGCAGAGGCTAACAGATAAACATTTTGATAAATTACACAGACACATACTGCATGTCTACCAGGGGAACCAGCAAAAGCGCACCATTTTGGACGAAAGTAGCAAAATGTCGAAAACCCCATTTTTATTTCAGGATATTTTTGCTTAAATGCAAAATATAATTCTTTTAAATTACACAATAATAATCGTTTTTTTCTATTTATTTCTATTAACGCTTACTCTATCTTTGGCTCTTGGCATCATCATACTATATTCATTATCTTCATAAAAAAATTATCAGTTTCCATTGCTTCTTGAAAATTTTTATTTACTGTTCGTGAACCTGGAATAGCCAGGATCCCTTTTTCAAGTGTTAAATCACGAGCTTTTTGAGCCATAAATTCTGTGACATTTAATTCGAGCGCAACTATTTTACGTGACCAGGATTGAGGTGCAATTGTTAGTATTTGTATTTTTTCTCTTTTACTTAAATTGCTGTTCAACTTTACTTTCATGAGCTCAACAAGCCAGTCAATATCATCACATTTTGTTTTTATTTCTTCATTTTTCTTTCTTTTTTCAATATCACTTTCTGTGTCATCACTTTCTGCTTCATCAACTTTTAAAACAAAGGATAGTTTCTTTTTCATTTGAGTTCAGCCTGCTTTAACTTTCTTTTTGCATAGCACTTTTTATAATGATAAGAAATTGATTGTAGCTTTACTGGTGAGACATCTATTCTTGTTAATGATTCGTTCACCTTGTCTTTTTCTATTAATCTTGAAGCTAATGTTAAATCAAATTTTTTTTCAAAATCTGTATCTTCTTTACTTGCTGCATTTCTCTTCCTCTTTTGCTTCATTTTCGTCAGATAGTGTTTTACGGCAGTTGCTACACAAAAGGTGTCCAGGTATCAAATGTATGTTTTTTTTCTTTGTAATATTTTGCTTTTTCCAAAGTTATTTTTCTCAGATTTTTTGGTTGGTTATAGGTTTCAGGTGCCTTTTATAAGGGTGACAGCAGGATTTTTGTCTTTGTTCAAAGTAAGTGAAATAGTGATACAAGTGATGAGAGCAAATGGTATCTTCTTTGTCATAATTCTGGAAACCTGTTCTCCAAATTAATAATTCTACTTGTTCATCATCTAATTAATCTTTAATAATAAATAAATCTGTTTTTTGTAGCTAAACCCTTATCATAGCAAGAGGATGATAAATATGTCCCTACCTTGCATACACTATCAGACACACAGTCCAAAAAAGGATCTACTTCCATAATAATAAAGTACAAGACTGAAATATTACTACTACATGACATTTAAAAAGAAACACAATTAAAGTATTATCACTGAAATAAAAATTATGCACACCAGTAACTTTTGTAGTAATGATCAAGAAAGAACACAGTTATTAGCAAAAGACAAATATATCATTACCAAACTATTTTTATAACCTTTAGAAAAGAATTAATTCCAAACGATTTTTTAATTAATTTCTTTTTCAACCAAACGATATTTTTAAATTACTTTCTTTTATGACCAAACGATTTTTTATCTAAAAAATTTCTTTTCTTTAAATATTTTAATAATTCTACATATATATATATATATATATATATATATATATATATATATATATATATTATTCATTACGAATCTTACACTTGAATGCTACACAGATCAGACTAAACAAAGAGTGACAAGTACATGATACGAAATGCTTGTCTCAACATGAAATCAGCATGTCAGAGATTGTTCCTTTCCACTCCCACCTCACACAAATTTCCTTTGCTATTCCTTTTCCCAACCTTACACTATAAGACTATTATAGTAAATCTGTCTTTTCTTTTGCCAAAATAATTTGAAGCTTGTGTTTGTAAATGTTTTAATACTCCAGTTTAAATTAAATATGTCATATATTTGTTTTTGTTATCTAATCTATTTTAATTTTTATTAATGATTTCTTATTAAAATGTATTATTAGCAATTATAATGGTCAAACTTCATTATTAATTCTTTTACTCTTACAATAGAAATAAATGGCATACCTTAGAAAATTTAAAAAAAAAGAAAACTTAAATTTATTCACTATATTAACCAGATTTTTTATATATATTTTACTTTATTTAATAACATCATACAAATAGTCATTTCAATATTATAAAACTACTTTTATATTTATTATTGGGGTATTTAGAGTTTAGAAGATGCCTAATAGCTGATTTTGGTACTTTTTAATAGTATTTCTTTCATCAACTCTAATTTAGCAAAACCTCAAAAGCCCACTAATTTTATTACATCAATTTGTAGCATATTTTCTCTAGTTTTCAGTGATATAATAAGTTTGGGAGTTTTTGAAACAGACTCATGTTATTCAGTAGTATCTGGATATATATCAGCGTTTTGAATCGATAACAATTTTGCTGTTTAAGCATCCCTAAAATTATTTGAATACACTTAAATCGGAAATTTATCTTTACTTTTCTATTCAGAATTTAATACTGAACAAATTTCAAAAAGAATTAACTCTCTATCTTCAAAATTAACTGTTTTATAGCATAAACTGTAAAAGTATGCATGGTTGTCAGATGTGCGATCGATGACTTTTTACACATTTTTAACAAAATTTTTAAGTGCTGCATTTCAGAAACTAATGGGCATATTAACATAAAATTTGGTAAATGTACTTATATGATGGATTATTTGGCATGGAATGGCCCAGATATGTATTTACATTCGACATTACTTTCCCAATTTCGTAGATTAAAACTGCCACATTGACAAAATTTCCCTAGCTTTTAAAATAATTCTTCCTGTTGTGTAGCATCGCTCACTCCCGCAACGCAATTGCCAACATAAAACGAAAGTTTTAATTTATCGGCTGTTTCAGAATCTTCTGCGGGGACATGTTGGAGCAAGTGTGAAAGTGCCGCAGCTAACAAGAAAGGACTCGATGGCACACCAAAGACTACTCGACAATGTCAATATACAATTTGCACATTTTCTGTAGGGTAAAAGAATCTCAAAAAATATCTGTGCTCAGAAACAATTCCCAACTGTAGGAACTCCTTTTCAATATCGGCAGAAATACGGATCGGATAACTTCGAAACCTATCAGTGATATCTGGTATCTGCTCAATTGAATTTGGATCTTTATACAATAAATCATTTAATGAATTCTTTTCAGTTTCAAGAGCCGGCACGTTAAAATTTAGCCTTATTTTAGTTGGGACACTTGTGGCAACATCAGTAATCCATAGAAAGGGAAAAGGAGAATTGTCATCTCCACCCCCGCATTGATTCATCTTCAGATTCCCTTTGATCCTACCCCCGAGCGGGTGTAGATTTTGATTCGGCTCTAAGCCATGTGATTTCTATTTGTATATATATTATATATGTCGTAGTGGTGTTGTGTGTGTCAATAAAACCATAAATGACAAATTGGATCATTATTGGATGTGGACATATAAATCTCATACATGAGAAACCATTACATTTTGGTGACCAAACACTGGAATCGTACTATTTATTAATACATGGAACAACTTGTGTCCGAACTTTGGGATTCTGATGCGCAATTCTTCAGATTGAGGTAGGTCCCTCAAATTATTTATTTGATACGCTAATTGAGCGATAAATAATTTTTTGAAGTTTTGTAAAAGATGGGTAGAGTTAAAACTAAAAGAGCGACTGTTAGACAGTTGTTTACGAAACTTGTAACCAAAATCGAAAGTACAATTGAATTGCCGATCAATGAAAGATTTACTAAAGTAAATAAAGTAGAATCTCTTTTTGATTTTAAAAAAAATCAGTTAATTGAGAAAATTGATGAGTTGAAGAAATTAGATAATGAAATCGAAGCAATTATTGATCTTAACGATTTAGAAGGGGAACTAAGTGCTATTGATGAATATGGAAAAAACGGTATTTCTTGTAGAACGAAAATTGAGAGATGTATATTATTACGAGAAAAGGAATCAAATGTTATTCCGAGAAATGAAACTCGATTGTTTGTTTGTTTTTTGGCACAAGAGCCATTTCTGGCTAAACTGCGCCAAAATGAAACTCGAAATAATAATGATAGTAGTATACCGGAACCGCTATAAAGGCGCGTTGTTAATGAAAACAATGTAATTAAATTACCTTGTTTGAATATTTCTATATTTAGAGGAAACTGTAGTGAGTGGCTTAACTTTTGGAATTCTTTTGAAGTAGCTATACACAAGAATGATTCTCTCTCTAAAATAGAAAAATTTGTATATTTGAAAACATATTTACGGGGAACATCTCTAGCCGAAGTTTCAGGGTTCGCTTTAACTGATCAAAATTACGATTCTTCCATTGCATTGATTAAAGAGGGATTTGGTCGGTCAGATTTAGTTATTTCATGTCATATGAATAAAATGTTATTGATTGAATCCGTCAAATCTGTTTCTAATGTAACAGTGCTAAGAAAAATGTATGACGCATTGGAAATTCAAGTTAGATTATTAGAGTTACTAGGGGTTGCTGCTGATACGTGTAGCAGTCTTTTCTGTCCGATAATATTGCAAAAAATTCCTGAAGAGAAAAATTTACAATTTAATAGACAGCGGAAGTCGAATGAACTATTTGACATAAAAGATTTATTAACATTTTTGAGTAAAGGAATCGAATGCCGCGAAACATCGCTTTTGTTAGGGAATCAAAGGAATTATGTATTAAAAGCTTCAGTTCGTAAACCTTTAAATAGCAGTAATTATCTTGAAACTAATCTGCCTTATAGTCTAAAACGAAATGTTTCAACAGCAGCTACATTAATCGCTACTACGGAAAGGCAATACTGTATATTTTGTTCTGAAGCTCATAAAAATTATAAATGTCCGCTTAGCTCAAGCGGAAGAAAAAGGGTTTTGATAAATCAAGGCAGATGCTTTGTCTGCCTAGGGCACCGACATACTGCAAAATCTTTCTGGAAAAAGAATCAGCCTTGCAGAAACTATAACTAACCCCACAATTCGTTAATATGTAATTCTCGTACTGATAAAGAAGATTGTAGCAATGATTTAAAATCTCTCAACAACAAGACGCGACCTCACACAGAAAACTTCCTCCTCTGCAGGGAAGAGAAGGGAAAGCGGAAAAATTCGGTATGTTTACAAACTTTCACTGCAGGTGTTCAAACCGATGGAGGAGAAACCATATCTATTCGTTGCCTATGTGATGGGGGTTCTACCAGAACCTTCATTAAGAGAGAAGCCGCTGACTTGCTGGGGTTAAAGGTTATCTGCAGGGAAGAGCTCTTAATCTACTCATTCGGGAACCGTATAGGGAAGCGACAAATTTACGATGTGGTCCAACTCTCCTTAAGAAACCGAAAGGATCCTTCGCGTAAAATACAAATAAGCGCGGTAGTGATTGAAAATATTACAGTAGGGGATATTGAAGTATCCCCGGATTGGGTAAGGAATATTTCCTTTGAAAGGGGGATTGAGTTAGCCGACACAGGCGATTCTGAAGAAGTGCATGTGCTAATTGGGTCAGATTTCATTTGGGAAGTTCTAAAGGATACGAATGTAAGACTTAATGCGTGTCTGGTAGCAACTGATAGTATTTTTTGGGTTTGTTGTTCAGGGAAGCGAGAGAGAATCTAATTGTGGTGAAGTGCATGTCAATCTTTAAAGAGTTATAAACGAGGAATTAAAGTATGATAGAGTTAAGGATTTATCAGAATTGGAAGCGATAGGTTTAAATCCAAAAAAGGAAATAAACCATTCGGATTCAGAAATTCTAGAAGAGTTTGAACCAAACGCAACGTTTGAAAACAACGGATGCGGAACAAAGTTGGTATGGAAAGATAATCATAAAGGGTTAAATGACAATTATGAAATTTCTAGGCAACGTCTATTTAGCTTAAATAAAGGGTTTAACTGGGATGAGAATTTTATTTGAAATATAAGGATATTAATAACTCACAGTTAGAAGATAATATTATGTTAGAAATTAATTGTGAATAAAAAAATGACGCAAGTAAAGGTTATTTCATGCCTCATCGCGGAGTAGTTAAAGAATAAAAAACAACTACTAAACTAAGAATATGTTATGATGCCTCATCCAATGCGAGAAATGAAATGTCCCTTAACAATCGTTTAGATTGCAGTCCCAATCTCAATCCTGATTTGCTTAAAATTATCCTAATATTTGGATTCTGCCCTATAGAATTTTGTGCGGATATTCAGGGAGAAATTTTAGAGGTAGGAATTGTTGAGGAAAAACTTAATATTTTACGGACTTTATGGGGTGAGGAAGGAGGGACAAATCTCACTTTGGATGATCATTCAGTCAGAATCCTTTGGATGCAACGCGTGCCAATTTTGTATAAAAGAACTTGTGATGTGTTGAATGAACTGTACGCTAATCAGAAGTGATTACTCTTTGGAAAAGACTGCGTTGATATCTAAAGAAACTACTAGTATTCTTAGTGAAGCAAGCGTGAATATGCGTCAATGGACAACGAACTCTCCGTCTCTCTTTGAAATGTGGAGAGAAAATTATTTATAATGCCGACAATCATCGTCAGATTCTGATATTCCATTAAAGAATTTAGAATTAATTTGGGATAATAAAAAGGATACTCTGAAAGTTGCATTTAACTTACTGCAACAATTGAGTGATAAAATTATGACAAAGGGAGTCGCATTGAGTATTTGTGGTGTGCCCTGTGACCCACTAGATATTCTGACACCTTTCACAGTTCGCATCAAGCTATTGATTCAAAAACTGTGGGAAGGTTATTTTAATTGTGATGAACCACTCCCCACAGACATAGAATTCAAGGAGTGGCCCCACGAATTAACTTTTGTGCATTTTTCTTCATTCTTCTGTAATGAAAACAGAGCTGTTAGAAGTGGGCAAATCTTCCGGCGCCAGCCATAAAGTATACTGTTCGGTAGATAACTTTAGGATGAAACTTCCAAACGACGTTAAGGCCATTTTCATCGTCTCTAAATCTCGACTGACCCCTCTAGGGACAGTTACCTTACCTCGTCTAGAATTGCTGTGATCCGGGGCTTTAGCTAGACTTTGCGTTTACCTGAGCAAACCATTTCCGTTCATAAAGGAAGGTAGCATCCCTTTTTGGAGTGATTCACAAACTTACTTGCATCGGGTCAAGAGTGTTTCAATACCATGAAGACATTATGTCCAAAATAGGGAGGATGAAATTAAAGAGGAAACTGACCCCATGTACTGGTACTTATGCGACGAGAAAACTAACCCAGCAAGCAAGCGCACGCGTGGCATAACCATTCATAATCTGATGAATGATGAAACCTGGTGGACGGATCCATCGTGGCTATTAGAGCTCGATATTCCAGCTAAGGGAAAGATATTAACTGCTGATAAAGAATCAGTTGAAAGACAGAAAGCAATTATGACCTTGCAAATGACTATGAACTCAAAATACTTCATTGCTATATATGTCAGACTTTTTGAATTTAACAGAAATAAGTTGGTATTTAAATCATGCTCATAGAGCTGAATTCACATTTTTTATTAGTTACCTTTTTGGTATTTAGTATGTGTTGTTTCAGAAAACTGTAAATTTTTCAGCCAGAAGATTAACGATATTTACTAGTCATATTAACTAAGGTTATATATACATATTATTTGGAATATCTTAAGTTTACAGGAATCAAATGTTTTCTAATTATGTTGCTATTCTGTAAACGTTATTTACATACTTTTCTGCTGGAATGTAATTTCGTATTTTGCCTGTTATAATCGCCTTAGGTATCCTTTCGCTTGGGTATTCTTTAAAGTCAATTATGTGTGTGAAAAATCGATGTTTTCAGAAACTGAAAATAATTGACTCATTTTTAACTATGAATATTTCATTTTATAGGCCCTATTTTCTATAGTTGTTGAATGCTGAAACCCTTAACAGTCTTACCGAATTGGTCAGGCAATAGAATTTCTGAATTATTTTAAGTTAAATTGGAATTAATCAAAAGATTTCTTTATCGGGAAAGGATACTAAACAATTTTTGGAAATGGTGAGAGAAAGAACATCCTCTTCAGTTAAAAGGTGCAAATATTAATAAAAATGTAAAAACTGAATTTAATATGAACGATATAGTGTTACTAGGTGAGGAGAAGGTTCCTAGACAACTGTGGAGACTAGGAAAGATTATTGATGTCCACAAAGGACGTGACGGCAAGGTAAGATCTGTGATTATTAAAACAGCCACAGGTATAATGAAACGTCCTATTCAATTGTTATACAACCTTGAAATTATATCGAACGAGTAAGTTGCATATTTAAGTGATTATTGAATATTGTTATTATTGTGTAGCGAAATGTAATTTGTGTTTTCGGTAATTAATTGTTTTGAATTTAATATGTTTAAATTCATTCTATTCCTAACGTCAATTTTATTGAATTTTAATTTTCGATTTGGATTCATATTTGTTAATTTGAAATTGTATATTAAAATGTATATTTGATGAATTCCTTCATCGGGGCGGGAGGATGTGGCAACTTCAGTAATCCCTAGAAAGGGAAAAGGAGAATTGTCATCCCCACCCCGCAGGGATTCATCTTGAGATTCCCTTTGACCCTACCCCCGAGAGGGTGTAGATTTTGATCCGGCTCTAAGCCATGCGATTTCTATTTGTATATATATTATATATGTCGTAGTGGTGTTGTGTGTGTCAATAAAACCATAAAAGACAAATTGGATCATTATTGGATGTGGACATATAAACCTCACACATGAGAAACCATTACAGCACTATCGGTTTTAACAACTGGTCAATGTGGCAAAAAATGAGAAGTTTCGCTTTCGCTATCTATTTTTCTATTATTTTTAATTCTTCCCATTCCTTAAATACTGCTTTATAATCATCTAGAAACCCATTCCGTTGTGCACGTTTGCACATTTTTTATGACGCTTCCATGTCATTTCTTTGTTAGAAGGCAACTCAATTACACCCGATTTAAAAGGCAAACAAAGTTTGTATCTAAAATCGGGCAGAATTTTAATAATGTTTTTAAATTTCTCAATCACTTTCAAATGTTCATTATTTTAATTTAACCTTTGAATTGGATAAAAAATTACGATGCTCTCGAGAGACCACAATTCATTGATAGAGGAAACTTTAACAAATAAAGAAATAACTTTTAAAACAGTATCACATCTTTCATTACATTTACTATATACTTCTGTTTCCCGGTTAAAACGAAACAAAGACGCGTTTTTAATGAAAACAAACCCGAATTCAACTTGACACATCCTTCCATAAATGACACTCCTTCAACATCCGCTCCCTGCAAAAAACCGATTTCGTAATCATCGTTTTCAAGATACTTTTTTCTCAACTCGTTAATCGCAGTAGAACTGCTAACTTTTGGCACTGTGCCAGAAATTATATCTTCCGAGAAAACTTTAACGCAGAGCGAATATGATTCATCCATCGAACCAAAAAGCAATTCATAAACATCGTATATCTGACACAATATTCCTCTCTGCAACATTCTGCATCTAACCAGCGAGAAGATGATGCATCCATTGAATTCTTCACAAGGGTCGTGATGGCCTAGTGGTAAGGTCTCGGCTTAGGAGCCTGTCACCAGTCTCTAAACCCTATTCCACTGAAGATGTATATGGGCCTATTGCACTTTAAATCATAAGTAGGTGGCCAAACGTCCTTCTGCTCGTGTGTTCCGAGTTTGGAGAGGGGTGGTTCCTCAGGTGTCCTCGTCATCTGAGCGCGGTTCAAAACTTCGAGGTCCGTCCCAAAATAGCGTTGAAGTGGTTACCCAAAATAGTGTTACAACGGGACGTTAATGTAACTAATAATAAAAGA
>BGPR01045775.1:0-12227 GCA_013235015.1 Araneus ventricosus | reverse complement strand
ATTTGTGTTTCCCAGCAGGCACGGCATGTCTTCTGGGGCATTAATTCTTTGTTTATTAGTTTGAATACTAAGAAACGGGAAGGATTTAGGAATGTCGAGACCATAATTTGAAAAAACAGAGGAGATCTGCCAAATTTCCTTTTATGATAAGCAATATTATTTTGTTATTGGAAGTATTTGCTGATTTGGTATGTAGTGTTAATTTTTAAAAGTATAAATTTAATTTTATATCTACATATTAAAATGGTATCATATAATAAATGTATTCGTGTTTCCCAGCAGGCACAACATGTCTTCTGGGGCATTAATTCTTTCTCTATTAGTTTGAATACTTAGAAACGAGAAGGATTTATGAATGTCGGGTCCATAATTTGAAAAAACAGTGGAGGTCTGCTAAATTTTCTTTCATGATATGCAATATCATTCTCTTATTGGAAATATTTGCTTATTTGGTATGTAGTATTAAGTTTTGAAAGTAAAATTTAATTTTACATTTACATATCAAAATGGAGTCACATAATGAATGTATTCGTGTTTCCCAGCAGGCACGGCATGTCTTCTGGGGCATTGATTCTTTCTCTATTAGTTTGAATACTAAGAAACGAGAAGGATTTAGGAATGTCGGGTCCATAATTTGAGAAAACAGAGGAGATCTGCTAAATTTTCTTTCATGATAAGCAATACCATTCTGTTATTGGAAGTATTTGCTTATTTGGTATGTAGTGTTAATTTTTGAAAGTATAAATTTAATTTTATATTTACATATTAAAATGGAGTCACATAATGAATGTATTCGTGTTTCCCAGCAGGCACAGAATGTCTTCTGGGGCATTAATTCTTTCTCTATTAATCTAAATACTAAGAAACGGGGAGGACTTAGGAATGTCGGGGGTCCATAATTTGAAAAAAACAGAGGGGATCTTCTAAATTCCCGTTCCAATGTTACTGAAAATATTTTCTTGTTTGGTACGCAGAGTTAACTTCTGAAAGAATAAAGTTGAAATTTATATTTTTGCTTATATGTTTATTTATTCTCTATGTATCGGAACTAATAACGTCATTTTACGGTATATTGTTATTTTTAATTTTCCTGCTCTATAGAGATGGGTTTTTAATAGAGATGTTAATAATGTTAATTTTTAGTTGTTTTCACATGTTATGTATTTTCCTTGTAATAAATTATAATCTTTTTCTCTTTGTATTTTTGTTGCATATTTGTTTTATCAATTTCCTGTATAGCAAATCTATGCCTACTCCTAGACATATACCCATACTTGCGATCAAAAATTTATTTCAAATATTAAAATGAAACGCAATTTCAGGTGATATTTTTTATATTATGTTGAATGATCCTACGTGCTTTTGATTTTTTGTGTTTTTTATACGAATTTTAAAACTCATTTCGATGAAAAATATTGATTCGACTTACGATCTGTGAGTGAGAATGGAACTCGGTGGTAAGTCGACCACATGCAAACAGGAAGTATTGTAAGTTTCAAAAAATTCAATCTGGAGATTTTGATGAAAAACTAAATTTTAGAAAAAATGTTTCGAAAATCGTCTGGTAGGTGTGCGGTGAAAACAGTCTAACAAGCAGGATAATGGAGAACGACGCTTTATTTCTGTCTAACGAGCAGGATAATGGAGAACAGCGCTTTATTTCAGTCTAACAAGCAGGATAATGGAGAACGACGTTTTATTTTAGTCTAACAAGCAGGATAATGGAGAACGACGTTTTATTTCAGTCTAACAAGCAGGATAAAGGAGAACGACGTTTTATTTCAGTCTAACAAGCTGGATAATGGAGAACGACGTTTTATTTCAGTCTAACAAGCAGGATAATGGAAAACGACGCTTTATTTAACAAATATTCCAGAAAACGCGAAACACAGATTGCAAGAGAAACAGCACTGGTACAAATTAGCAGAACAAGCAGACAGAAAGTCACCAGTAATAACAGAAATAACACTAATAATAGCATTCAGCGCCTAACCGCTGACCAATTCCCACTGCAAGCATACTCCAAAAGGATTCCAAAGACATTCAAAACCTTCACTCGTCTCAGTAACTCCGGATATTTAAACCTCTTCCGTAAAGATGTGACGTCACATAAAATAATCTAGTACATTCTTTATATCTCTGTTCCTAATAGAGATAGGGCTATAATTCTAGTTTTTTCGAGGATTTTCATTTTGTCGCCAAGGTCAGGGGTATTGGAGTATACGATACTCCCTGAATACGATAAAACCTCTGTAAATGTCTCTTTCCAACTATAAGACCTAAACTAATGGGAAGTGATATTACAGGTTCATAAAAATAATAACATTCAAAACATTCATTCGTCTCAGTAACTCCGGATATTTAAATCTCTTCCGAAAAGATGCGAGGTCACATAGAATCATCTAGTACATTATCTATATATCTGTTCCTAATAGAGATAGGACGATGATTCTACTTTTTTCGAGAACCTTCATTTTGTCGAAAAGGACAGGGGTATTGGAGTATTGACCTCCTCCCGGCATACGATAAAACCTCTGTAAATAACTCTTTTCAACCATAACACCAAAATTGTTGGGAAGTGACATTACAGATTCATAACAATAAAAAAATTCCAAAAATTTTACTATATCTGTTTCTCAGTGTGTTTGTCTTTGAACACGATCACGTAGGGCAGTTATTACGTATCGAAACAAAACTTTAAGCTTCCCTCTGTATTATGTACCAAATTTTTCTTCCTACTTTTGTTTACAAAGATGTTACAGATTTTTCTCGAAATAACTTCTTGAGTTATAAAAGGTAAACTTCCAATAACGACATTTTACCTGCCTTTCCATCATGAAAATCGCCAATTTTGACACCCTGACTTTCTGAAAAATTCTTTGACTTTATTAAGAGATGAAAGGACAATTTGAATTTTCTAGCACCAGCTCTGTTAACAGAGACTTCAGTCGATACAGACCCGGATAATATATGTTTTACTGTATATTGTAACGAACTTGTAATGTCGCCTCCCAGCAATATTTGTCTGATGGACGGAAAGAGGCATTTACAGAGATTCTTACTTGTTGTCAGGGGAGGTCAAGACGATGCCCCCTGACCTTGGCGGCCATTTGGGGACAAATATTCCGACTTTGGTAACAAAATGAAGGTCCTCAGAAATACTAGAATCATCATCCTATCTGTATTAGGAACAGAGATATGGAGAATGTACTAGATGATTCTATGTGACGTCACATTCTGTTGGAAAAGGATATAAATCCTGGAGCTGATGAGACGTTTAACAGTCTTTGGAATGTGTTTGAAGTTCTTTGGAGTTTTGTCCGCAGTGGGATTTGGTAGACGCCGAACGGTACTGAAAAGTGCCGTTACTGTTATTATTAGTGATTTGCTGTCTGTTTGTGTTTCTAATTTGTACAAAAACTGTTTTTCGTGTTTCTTATTTTGTGTGTTTTCCAAACTATTCGTGAATAAAATGTCGTGCTACATAATCCTGCTTGTTGGACTGTTTTCATAGTACGCCCCAGTGGCAGAATACTTTTCAACAGTCTACAACGGAGGTTGAGTCTCTTAAAAATAGTCTGCAGAATAAGTGCGCGACTATAAATATTTTGCTTTCTTTTTTTAAATACTTATATCAACTTACAACTATTAAAATGCGACAAATATAAATTAAAAACATTATAACATCTTTATTATTTGTATAATATAATTGTATAAATTAATAAACAAAAACATATGAAGATTAATCTTTTCTTTAGGAAGATGATTATCAATAATGAAGTATCAAGTTGTTTCAGAAGTAAAATTAAGCATACTACACAAATACCTATGCAGAAAATTATATTTGGGTACTTTTCCGTTTTAGACACAGCACTTGGCGTCTTTCCGTTTTGGTGATTTTTTTCAAAACACAACATCACTAGCTCATATAAATGAAATATTCTTCAATATGTTAGATGTTATTTAAAAATTTATGCCTCTTGTTTATTGCAAAAAAAAAAAAAATTAAGTATGTCAAAAAAATGTCTTTCTTGTATGTTTTTAATTTGAAATGCGATAAATAATTGCTTTTTTTTATGAAACAAAAACTTTGAAACTTATTAGCACACACACATTTATCTGATTTATCATTAATTTCTGCTGCAAATTCTGTGACACTGTGACTGGGCGACTCGAAGGAAACCGGAATTTCCCTGGTAATTTTGGTAGTGTCCATCTGTTCTGGAATAATTTCTTCTTCCTCATCTCCCAAAATATCGGGCTTAGAACGTTTAAAATTGGGTAATCTTGGCTTGAACTCTGTTCCTCGTCTTCATCAATTTCAGAATTTTTTTTTTCGCTCCCGTTTGTAAAAAATGATTGAATTGCAGGCGTAGAGATCGATCGAAATTTCGGAGGTTACTTTTCATGTTGGTGTAAATAATGTTCCTTTAAGTTTTTACGTAATAATGAACCATCGCAATCAAATAAACGAATTTTATCTATTTACGCATCCATCTCAAAGTAAAAACGCCGTGTAATTTCCAGAAACCAAAAGCTCCGTGCCAGAAACGTATCGGAATGAAACGCGTAGCAAACATTGGCCGAGACCAATACTGATATGAGGCCCCTAGCGTACTTCAAGGTCAAATCGCAGTCGCTAGGGGAGCCCTTTCAGCATAGGGAAGAAGGGGGGGGGGGCGATGAGGGCTGTAGGGCGAGAGGATTCAATGTGCGTTTTATAATAATTGTCAAGTTCTTTTGCAAGCGTGATTAATAACTTTAATATTTTTAATGATTCGATTTATATTATGAGCACATAACTTTTTTACAAAATAGTCTGCAGACACTGTCCAAAATCTGTGACGTACGACGCAGCGTCGCAGTGATTCTGCCACTGGGTAGTACGCTAACCGGGCGATTTTCTTAACAATATAATGGAAGAAATAATGCCCCCTTCATGATGTCGTTACTGATGTACATAGTGGTCTAGTTTTGAAAAGAAGACTTACGAACAAGATTTTCTTTGAAGTAGAAATGACCATAACAGAAAATAAATCTATGTCTGTTATCTGTAAAAAGAAACATTGATTTTAGCTTTGTTATCCCCTGCACTTTATGAAATATATCTAAGTTCCTTTAATAATGGAGTTTCTTTCTTCAGCCTAACATTAACTTAGACCTTGTTTATTTGGCTCGTGTTTACCTTTGAATCTGGCATGTTTGCCTCACATAAAAGCGATTTTTACACCGTCTAGGAAGGAAATGGAATTTCCCTTTGGTTACTCTTGTTCTTAGTAATGTTTTCAAAGACTATCTAAGAAGAACTTCAAAAACTTGGAAAGCGAAACATCCTTTCAGACTTTTTTCTATTATATTGATATTTTCTCTCCGGGGATATTTTGAGATATTAGACGAAAAACGATCCCATTTTCCTTTTTTCTTTGAGGAATCAAAGTTTAATATTCTGTAACTGTTCAGAAGTGGCCAGCGCTGAAAACAAATTCTCTGTGTTTGAAATATAGATATTCAAAAAAGTACATTTTAAAATGAATTTGAATTCCAAAATTCTTAGAATGAAGGAATTCTAATATTGTCACGTAGATTTATCGTGGTAAATGCGAGAGGATAGAAATAATCACACGATAGAGTAAGATCTCAACTCGAGCTTTATTGAACAACCAAGTACCATTTACAGAAACTTATATACAGGCATGGAACATTCTAGACTGGAATGTTCTGGAAATAAATCAAAGATTAATTTACATATTATTAATTTGAATATTCTAGAAAAGACGAGAAATGTGAAGTAAATTAGGAAACAAAACATAATTGTATGAAATATTTGACCTCTCCCGGGCTTGAACTCACGTCCCATGGTTCCGCAGACGTGAACGCTACCACTAAGCCATGGGAGTTTGTCTACTCTTGGTTACAATATCTTATACCATTATGTACAATATCAGTTGCTAAATTTTCAGGCTGTTAGCTCAACTAAATGAGGAAAATATCATACATACTAGATGTTCCAAACATGCACATTCACGCTAGCTAATTTTCACGTGAAGAATAATTAACATACATCAAATTTCATCACTAAAATTTATTAATAGAAATTTTGAAACTTATAAATTATCAGAAGTGTCCAAATTGTTGGTTGTCATTGTCCAGCCACTGCCGATTACGCCTACCGATGGAAATGCTACTGTGACTAATATATCTCGGTATCTCGGCGCATTCTCTGGGCAGTCATTCCGTGGCTGCTCTCAACTCATTGACTATAGCTGGTCTCGAGTTATTAGCACCATGTTTCAGGTATTGTAAGAAAAAAAATCACCAGGAGGAAAATCTGGTGAATGTAGGAAGATCCTATATTCTGTCTTTGCCTGAAAGTCCATCATAATAGTCCTTCCTGTAATTGGTCTCGAGTTGTCAGCATCATGTTTCAGGTATTGTAAGAAAAAAACTCACCAGGAAGAAAATCTGGTGAATGTAGGAAAATTCTATATTCTGTGTTTGCCTGAACATCCATCATAATAGTCTTTCCTGTAATTGGTCTCGAGTTATCAGCATCATGTTTCAGATATTGTAAGAAAAAAAATCACTAGGAGTTAAATCTGGTGAATGTAGGAAGATCCTATATTCTGTCTTTGCCTGAACGTCCATCATAATAGTCCTTCCTGTAATTGGTCTCGAGTTATCAGCATCATGTTTCAGGTATTGTAAGAAAAAAACTCACCAGGAAGAAAATCTGGTGAATGTAGGAAAATTCTATATTCTGTGTTTGCCTGAACATCCATCATAATAGTCTTTCCTGTAATTGGTCTCGAGTTATCAGCATCATGTTTCAGTTATTGTAAGAAAAAAAATCACTAGGAGTTAAATCTGGTAAATGTAGCAAAATTCTATATTTTGTCTTTGCCTGAACGTCCATCATTATAGTCCTTCCTGTAATTCAAAACTCAAATTAATTTATGCATTAATCAGTATGCAAATTAACATGAGACATAAAAATTCGATGTATTTTATTAATTGTTTATTTTATAGTTATTTGAAGTATATACTATTTATACTTTAAGGATTCAATCTAGGTTCACAAAAAGGGAATCATTTGCAGCTGATTGTTTTCTGAACAAACATTTTGGTCGGTCCTGCTCACAATTAGCCCAGTTGTGCAGATTAAAAATGTAACCTGAGACATGTTTATTCTCCTTTTTGGGTAGTTAATTGCATTTCTTTTTTACTTCTAGTTTCGGCAGAAGGTAAATATTTACATTTTTTGTCTCTCTATTGGTTTTGTTTTGGAGGAATTCGATAAGTTTTCTTTTTTTCGATGTTTCAGTTAATGGACAGATTCAGGCCACAGAAGGAATAAATTTTGACTATTGGTCATTCCTTCTACAGAAAATTTGTCCATATTAGAACTCCGATGGCGAGTGGCTTTCTGAAGTAGTCCGACATTCTAGTTCTCTTCCATTTATTCCATTCTGATTGCATTTTTTACTGTCTGTTTTTTCTTTTATGTGTTTTTAATCAATTTAATTATTAGAGAATTTTTTTGTTTAATACTATAGTGATTTCTTGGTTAATTTTAGGAAAATTGTGCTGATGGAATCACTTGATGTTGCTGCGTTGGGCGCGCAAAAAGGTGTATTGTGATCATTTTCATTATTGTTTACTTCTTCGGTTTCTCCTATATATTTTTCTTTTTTAATTTAATTTTTTGTTTTTCTATTATAATAAAAGTAAGATTGACTTATATGTATAAAAGATGGAAGTGGCGTTTCGCGAATGTTCCAGCGAGATAGTTAAAGAAGCAAATGGAAGAAAACATTTTCAGCCTAGGGGGAAATAAGCGAGGGAGATTAAATTGGCTTCGTGCCAATTTGTGATTCTCCCCTGATGGTGTGCATTTAACGGCAACAATAAAGGACAAACATTTTTGTCTATGTATATACATCATTTCACCTTGCACTAAACGAGTTTTATCACGATTTAGAGCTTCAAGGAACATATGGGCAATCACTGCTAATAACAACTTTAGCAGAAAGCTTCAATGATTTTTAAAAACTTCAAAAAGCACTTTTATTTATTGTTTGAAGGAATAGAAACTTGCGTGCATAAGAAATACAGTGACTTATATATGTAACATACAAATAATTTTCGTAAAGATTTACAAGGTTTGGCTTTCTTAATCCTTTCAAATGTTTTAATTTAACAATAAAATCACTTCTAACTTTCGATATTACAACCCGTTCTGCATTCCTAAACTATGTTCCGAACGTTTTATTTTACGCAAGTTATTTTACTGTACTAAGGGTATTGTAGGGAACATTTTTATGCATGACGGAATGCAGAAAAGAAAAAAGTTTCGGTTTGATGGGAAGAATTCCTTTTCCTTAACATAATGAAAATAATTGATTCCTTGTTCTTAAGGCGATAAAGAATTCAAGCAGAAGATAAAAGAACCAACAATTTGAACGTTCAATAAAAGGAACTTTTATTTCTCTGTTCACAGAAGTTAACGCTTGTCTTTCAAATAAGGTAGTTTTTCACAACTACTGTAAAGAAATACGTTTTAATGAAACGTAATTTTGCTTTCCTGATTAAAATCTTTAACATTCGTAAAAAAACTAGTCCGATTTATTTTAAAGATTTATATTGTAGAAAATAATGTCACCAGTAACTTCTAATTAATTTAACTGTTTCTCCATAATGACTTACTTGCTATAACCCGTTAAAACATTTAATTCAGTATATTTCTTTTAACTTCGGTAAGATAACTGCGATGTAAACTTTCATTTCTAAGATAAATGCTGCTTTATTTAATTTTTTAGTATGCCTAGAATCGAAAAATCAGTAGAAAATTATTTTTTAATTTTTTTTAACGATAATGAAATTAAATACAATTTAATTTCAAAAAATAACAATGTCTTTAGATTTCCTTGCACTATCTCAAAAATAAATCAAGGAAAAAAATAAAAATTTCAAAATGACGACACTTTAATTTCAGCATCTGGCTAATGGGTGGTATATGCCAATTGAAACATGTTTACGAGTTTGGGAATATACAGGGTTCCCACTGATATCCGTTGCACATCCCCATTAACTTCTAAACGATGACAGCTTAGGCCATAAAGTTGGTGTCTAGGTATAGTAAAAGTGCTATGAGCTACTCGATGAGAACTTACAACGCCATCTATCGGCAAATTTTGGAATTAGCGGTCCTATCTCGTAAAAGGTGAAAGATACGAGAAAGAAGTCAATTAAAAAGTTGTAGAGCACTCTCGATTTACTACGAAAAGATACTTTGCGCACATTAATATTCAAAACAGAATGCAAAAAATGAACATTTGTTTGGTCACTATTTCGAAAATTGTCATGTCATAAAGAGTGGAAGAAAGAAAATGAGACACGTGCCTGTCTTCTGGATAATTTATTTACATTGCCGAAAATGCTCTCCGTTAACCACTATACACATTTGCACTCTGGACTGGATTTCTCGCTTCACTCGCGTTTCACGACGCCATAGTGTTGAAAATCACAATCAAACAAATGTTAATTTTTTGCATTCTGATTTGAGTATTAATGTGCGCAAGGCATCTTTTGGTACTAAATCGAGAGTGCTCTACAACTTTCTAATAGACTTTTTTCTCGTCTCTTTCACCGCTTACGAGATAGAACCGCTAATTCCAATGCTTGCCAATAGATGGCGTTGTAAGTTGTCTCATCGAGTAGCGCATAGTCTTTTTGCTATACCTAGACACCAACTTTATGGCCTAAGCTGTCACCGTTTAGAAGTTAAGGGGGTTGTAACGGATACCTGTATATTGACTTGTTCGAGAGAAAAAAAAATGGAATGAAATAGGCTTAGAGACAGAAATGAAAATATAAATGTCCTGAAATCACTGCTGGGCGTTAATGGGATGAAATTCGAATCGTATTTTCAACTCGGTTCAGTTTCTTCAACAATTGAAATTCCTTATCTTAAGCAGATATTAAACTAATAATCGTTTTATATATTTAATACATCGCGGTGAAAAATGACTAAGTTAAAAGAATGCAGAGTGTAATAGTACGCAATATAAGGCCCAACAGTTTGTCCTATACAGCGTTTTGAACGAATTTTGTACGACGCATCAAGCATCACGCAATTTCTAATATAATAGCCCTGATCTGTCTCTCGGTAACGCTCTGACGTCACCAACAATAAAACTCGTTCCATAGCACTCCGAGACGTTAAACAGCATTATTTCATTGTTAGAGAACCTAAATTTCAGTAATTTTAAGTGTAAAAGAGTAGTTGTCGTTCTAATTTCAAATTTAATAGCTCTAAAGTAGTGAAATAAAATTTGCTATCCATTGATATAAAATTTAGCTCGCTATGATCAATAGTTCAAGAGAAATTTTAAATTGTATTAATCATGCATTTCAAATTAATTTCCGTTTTTTAATAAAAAGTAGTAAATTACGTCAGTGGTATATCATGCGCGTGATACAGTTTGGACGCCACGATGCATCGGATTATTTATTGTAATCGTGATGATATAATTTGATAATATGTTTTGGCAACTTTGGACAAGCAAAGAATTGCTTTGTTTTGATTAGAATTTCGAAAAAGAATTCCTTTGAAATTTTGACTTTTGACTTACGTTTGGCAAGCTGAGAATTTCATGTCTATTGAATTATAATGAAATTTTTAAATAAAGAAAAATACTTCACACGGAATGTTGTTTACCAAGAGGCTTTTTGAATAAAGAAATATGTAAATAAAAAAATATTTGCTGTCATAAAACATATGTTTACTTTATTTGTTTTCAATCAATGCTAAACATTTCTCTCGTATATATGTATATATCTATTTAAACACGTCAAATTTGACGCGAAATCTCTCGAATAAAGAGGCAATTTGCACCCGTCATGGTATGAAGGGTGATTTTCTAGTTAATATACTATAGTTTGCAAACCTAAAACCCGCATCCTATTAAAAAACATCATTATCCATTTTGATTCCGAACTGAAATTGTAATTCTTCTGGAATCGTAATTCTTTAATGGAAATGTAGTTAATAAAGACTCCAACTGTATGATTAGTCTATTTTGATTCAAGAGGTTTACATATGAAGAAACAATTATATCAATATTTATTAAAACTAAACATAATAGTCAAATTAATCACGCATTTATAATTCTTTCACATCAAAGTATGCAACATTTTCTGAAATACTTATAAAATTCGATGTCGAAATATTCTGTAGCAGCTGAAATTCCCGCTAGTATTTTTTGAAATAAAATTTTATTGGTGTTGAAAGCTGAGAAAATGGGATATTTCTACGAAGTATAGATCTTAGAGTAAATTTATGGGAAACATGGTTTGAATTTTTCAGAAAAGATACTTTTCACAGGAGAGGTGTTCTATTTTCGGCATTCCTGCTGCACTTTCTTGAGATGAAATATTCAGTTTGAAGGTGTTACTTTAGGATTGTATATGGCAAAACAGCATGGCTAAAGTCTGAGAGAGATTTACAAGACGTATACTTCTGCTTCTTCTGCCATATTTTAGGAAAGATATTGAACTTGTTGATTACGAAGAAGAAATAAACATTTATTGGATTCTACTTTTTTTTATGCTGCTATATTTTTGAGTTTGTGATTTTGTCATAGAATGTTTTTTCATTTTTTTAACAACTTAAAAGTTTTAAATTACTTAAAATAAAAAAAATCATGTTCATGCTAATAATTTTAGGTGTTATGAAGTTACAGCATTTTGTTTGAAATTGTAGCACTAGAAATGAATTACTTATTCCAAAGAACTAAAATTATGAACATATATCAATAATATATACAGGGTATATCTGAAATTCTTCAATATAAATCAAGATATGACCAACTTCAAATCATATTGAATAAGAAATAAAATATTACTACTCTCAAAGAAAGAGAATTTATTCAAAAAGGCGAAATGTGCTAGGGTATTATAAAATGTCCTCCGTATGTTGAAAAACGCTAACAAATACCAAGCAGTCTGTTGGGTAAACCCTTTTACCTTAGCATCTCTGGAGAAAACTAATTCTTCGTCGTAATCTCTAAGAACATAATCGGATCTAAGTTTGTCTTCTTTCTTCGCGAAAGACGCTTTTCGTCTTGTCTGCAGGTTCTTTTTCGTTTGTCTCGTCTCCGCGACATAATTTTTTGCGCCCTATTTCTTTATCAGTCTAGTTTATTTGTTTTCGACCTCGCTTTCAAATC
>BGPR01045774.1:0-12227 GCA_013235015.1 Araneus ventricosus | reverse complement strand
ATTTGTGTTTCCCAGCAGGCACGGCATGTCTTCTGGGGCATTAATTCTTTGTTTATTAGTTTGAATACTAAGAAACGGGAAGGATTTAGGAATGTCGAGACCATAATTTGAAAAAACAGAGGAGATCTGCCAAATTTCCTTTTATGATAAGCAATATTATTTTGTTATTGGAAGTATTTGCTGATTTGGTATGTAGTGTTAATTTTTAAAAGTATAAATTTAATTTTATATCTACATATTAAAATGGTATCATATAATAAATGTATTCGTGTTTCCCAGCAGGCACAACATGTCTTCTGGGGCATTAATTCTTTCTCTATTAGTTTGAATACTTAGAAACGAGAAGGATTTATGAATGTCGGGTCCATAATTTGAAAAAACAGTGGAGGTCTGCTAAATTTTCTTTCATGATATGCAATATCATTCTCTTATTGGAAATATTTGCTTATTTGGTATGTAGTATTAAGTTTTGAAAGTAAAATTTAATTTTACATTTACATATCAAAATGGAGTCACATAATGAATGTATTCGTGTTTCCCAGCAGGCACGGCATGTCTTCTGGGGCATTGATTCTTTCTCTATTAGTTTGAATACTAAGAAACGAGAAGGATTTAGGAATGTCGGGTCCATAATTTGAGAAAACAGAGGAGATCTGCTAAATTTTCTTTCATGATAAGCAATACCATTCTGTTATTGGAAGTATTTGCTTATTTGGTATGTAGTGTTAATTTTTGAAAGTATAAATTTAATTTTATATTT
This sequence comes from Araneus ventricosus, assembly GCA_013235015.1. Taxonomy (NCBI): domain Eukaryota; kingdom Metazoa; phylum Arthropoda; class Arachnida; order Araneae; family Araneidae; genus Araneus; species Araneus ventricosus. The sequence goes on along the minus strand of BGPR01045774.1, from coordinate 11,467 downwards.
ACATATTAAAATGGAGTCACATAATGAATGTATTCGTGTTTCCCAGCAGGCACAGAATGTCTTCTGGGGCATTAATTCTTTCTCTATTAATCTAAATACTAAGAAACGGGGAGGACTTAGGAATGTCGGGGGTCCATAATTTGAAAAAAACAGAGGGGATCTTCTAAATTCCCGTTCCAATGTTACTGAAAATATTTTCTTGTTTGGTACGCAGAGTTAACTTCTGAAAGAATAAAGTTGAAATTTATATTTTTGCTTATATGTTTATTTATTCTCTATGTATCGGAACTAATAACGTCATTTTACGGTATATTGTTATTTTTAATTTTCCTGCTCTATAGAGATGGGTTTTTAATAGAGATGTTAATAATGTTAATTTTTAGTTGTTTTCACATGTTATGTATTTTCCTTGTAATAAATTATAATCTTTTTCTCTTTGTATTTTTGTTGCATATTTGTTTTATCAATTTCCTGTATAGCAAATCTATGCCTACTCCTAGACATATACCCATACTTGCGATCAAAAATTTATTTCAAATATTAAAATGAAACGCAATTTCAGGTGATATTTTTTATATTATGTTGAATGATCCTACGTGCTTTTGATTTTTTGTGTTTTTTATACGAATTTTAAAACTCATTTCGATGAAAAATATTGATTCGACTTACGATCTGTGAGTGAGAATGGAACTCGGTGGTAAGTCGACCACATGCAAACAGGAAGTATTGTAAGTTTCAAAAAATTCAATCTGGAGATTTTGATGAAAAACTAAATTTTAGAAAAAATGTTTCGAAAATCGTCTGGTAGGTGTGCGGTGAAAACAGTCTAACAAGCAGGATAATGGAGAACGACGCTTTATTTCTGTCTAACGAGCAGGATAATGGAGAACAGCGCTTTATTTCAGTCTAACAAGCAGGATAATGGAGAACGACGTTTTATTTTAGTCTAACAAGCAGGATAATGGAGAACGACGTTTTATTTCAGTCTAACAAGCAGGATAAAGGAGAACGACGTTTTATTTCAGTCTAACAAGCTGGATAATGGAGAACGACGTTTTATTTCAGTCTAACAAGCAGGATAATGGAAAACGACGCTTTATTTAACAAATATTCCAGAAAACGCGAAACACAGATTGCAAGAGAAACAGCACTGGTACAAATTAGCAGAACAAGCAGACAGAAAGTCACCAGTAATAACAGAAATAACACTAATAATAGCATTCAGCGCCTAACCGCTGACCAATTCCCACTGCAAGCATACTCCAAAAGGATTCCAAAGACATTCAAAACCTTCACTCGTCTCAGTAACTCCGGATATTTAAACCTCTTCCGTAAAGATGTGACGTCACATAAAATAATCTAGTACATTCTTTATATCTCTGTTCCTAATAGAGATAGGGCTATAATTCTAGTTTTTTCGAGGATTTTCATTTTGTCGCCAAGGTCAGGGGTATTGGAGTATACGATACTCCCTGAATACGATAAAACCTCTGTAAATGTCTCTTTCCAACTATAAGACCTAAACTAATGGGAAGTGATATTACAGGTTCATAAAAATAATAACATTCAAAACATTCATTCGTCTCAGTAACTCCGGATATTTAAATCTCTTCCGAAAAGATGCGAGGTCACATAGAATCATCTAGTACATTATCTATATATCTGTTCCTAATAGAGATAGGACGATGATTCTACTTTTTTCGAGAACCTTCATTTTGTCGAAAAGGACAGGGGTATTGGAGTATTGACCTCCTCCCGGCATACGATAAAACCTCTGTAAATAACTCTTTTCAACCATAACACCAAAATTGTTGGGAAGTGACATTACAGATTCATAACAATAAAAAAATTCCAAAAATTTTACTATATCTGTTTCTCAGTGTGTTTGTCTTTGAACACGATCACGTAGGGCAGTTATTACGTATCGAAACAAAACTTTAAGCTTCCCTCTGTATTATGTACCAAATTTTTCTTCCTACTTTTGTTTACAAAGATGTTACAGATTTTTCTCGAAATAACTTCTTGAGTTATAAAAGGTAAACTTCCAATAACGACATTTTACCTGCCTTTCCATCATGAAAATCGCCAATTTTGACACCCTGACTTTCTGAAAAATTCTTTGACTTTATTAAGAGATGAAAGGACAATTTGAATTTTCTAGCACCAGCTCTGTTAACAGAGACTTCAGTCGATACAGACCCGGATAATATATGTTTTACTGTATATTGTAACGAACTTGTAATGTCGCCTCCCAGCAATATTTGTCTGATGGACGGAAAGAGGCATTTACAGAGATTCTTACTTGTTGTCAGGGGAGGTCAAGACGATGCCCCCTGACCTTGGCGGCCATTTGGGGACAAATATTCCGACTTTGGTAACAAAATGAAGGTCCTCAGAAATACTAGAATCATCATCCTATCTGTATTAGGAACAGAGATATGGAGAATGTACTAGATGATTCTATGTGACGTCACATTCTGTTGGAAAAGGATATAAATCCTGGAGCTGATGAGACGTTTAACAGTCTTTGGAATGTGTTTGAAGTTCTTTGGAGTTTTGTCCGCAGTGGGATTTGGTAGACGCCGAACGGTACTGAAAAGTGCCGTTACTGTTATTATTAGTGATTTGCTGTCTGTTTGTGTTTCTAATTTGTACAAAAACTGTTTTTCGTGTTTCTTATTTTGTGTGTTTTCCAAACTATTCGTGAATAAAATGTCGTGCTACATAATCCTGCTTGTTGGACTGTTTTCATAGTACGCCCCAGTGGCAGAATACTTTTCAACAGTCTACAACGGAGGTTGAGTCTCTTAAAAATAGTCTGCAGAATAAGTGCGCGACTATAAATATTTTGCTTTCTTTTTTTAAATACTTATATCAACTTACAACTATTAAAATGCGACAAATATAAATTAAAAACATTATAACATCTTTATTATTTGTATAATATAATTGTATAAATTAATAAACAAAAACATATGAAGATTAATCTTTTCTTTAGGAAGATGATTATCAATAATGAAGTATCAAGTTGTTTCAGAAGTAAAATTAAGCATACTACACAAATACCTATGCAGAAAATTATATTTGGGTACTTTTCCGTTTTAGACACAGCACTTGGCGTCTTTCCGTTTTGGTGATTTTTTTCAAAACACAACATCACTAGCTCATATAAATGAAATATTCTTCAATATGTTAGATGTTATTTAAAAATTTATGCCTCTTGTTTATTGCAAAAAAAAAAAAAATTAAGTATGTCAAAAAAATGTCTTTCTTGTATGTTTTTAATTTGAAATGCGATAAATAATTGCTTTTTTTTATGAAACAAAAACTTTGAAACTTATTAGCACACACACATTTATCTGATTTATCATTAATTTCTGCTGCAAATTCTGTGACACTGTGACTGGGCGACTCGAAGGAAACCGGAATTTCCCTGGTAATTTTGGTAGTGTCCATCTGTTCTGGAATAATTTCTTCTTCCTCATCTCCCAAAATATCGGGCTTAGAACGTTTAAAATTGGGTAATCTTGGCTTGAACTCTGTTCCTCGTCTTCATCAATTTCAGAATTTTTTTTTTCGCTCCCGTTTGTAAAAAATGATTGAATTGCAGGCGTAGAGATCGATCGAAATTTCGGAGGTTACTTTTCATGTTGGTGTAAATAATGTTCCTTTAAGTTTTTACGTAATAATGAACCATCGCAATCAAATAAACGAATTTTATCTATTTACGCATCCATCTCAAAGTAAAAACGCCGTGTAATTTCCAGAAACCAAAAGCTCCGTGCCAGAAACGTATCGGAATGAAACGCGTAGCAAACATTGGCCGAGACCAATACTGATATGAGGCCCCTAGCGTACTTCAAGGTCAAATCGCAGTCGCTAGGGGAGCCCTTTCAGCATAGGGAAGAAGGGGGGGGGGGCGATGAGGGCTGTAGGGCGAGAGGATTCAATGTGCGTTTTATAATAATTGTCAAGTTCTTTTGCAAGCGTGATTAATAACTTTAATATTTTTAATGATTCGATTTATATTATGAGCACATAACTTTTTTACAAAATAGTCTGCAGACACTGTCCAAAATCTGTGACGTACGACGCAGCGTCGCAGTGATTCTGCCACTGGGTAGTACGCTAACCGGGCGATTTTCTTAACAATATAATGGAAGAAATAATGCCCCCTTCATGATGTCGTTACTGATGTACATAGTGGTCTAGTTTTGAAAAGAAGACTTACGAACAAGATTTTCTTTGAAGTAGAAATGACCATAACAGAAAATAAATCTATGTCTGTTATCTGTAAAAAGAAACATTGATTTTAGCTTTGTTATCCCCTGCACTTTATGAAATATATCTAAGTTCCTTTAATAATGGAGTTTCTTTCTTCAGCCTAACATTAACTTAGACCTTGTTTATTTGGCTCGTGTTTACCTTTGAATCTGGCATGTTTGCCTCACATAAAAGCGATTTTTACACCGTCTAGGAAGGAAATGGAATTTCCCTTTGGTTACTCTTGTTCTTAGTAATGTTTTCAAAGACTATCTAAGAAGAACTTCAAAAACTTGGAAAGCGAAACATCCTTTCAGACTTTTTTCTATTATATTGATATTTTCTCTCCGGGGATATTTTGAGATATTAGACGAAAAACGATCCCATTTTCCTTTTTTCTTTGAGGAATCAAAGTTTAATATTCTGTAACTGTTCAGAAGTGGCCAGCGCTGAAAACAAATTCTCTGTGTTTGAAATATAGATATTCAAAAAAGTACATTTTAAAATGAATTTGAATTCCAAAATTCTTAGAATGAAGGAATTCTAATATTGTCACGTAGATTTATCGTGGTAAATGCGAGAGGATAGAAATAATCACACGATAGAGTAAGATCTCAACTCGAGCTTTATTGAACAACCAAGTACCATTTACAGAAACTTATATACAGGCATGGAACATTCTAGACTGGAATGTTCTGGAAATAAATCAAAGATTAATTTACATATTATTAATTTGAATATTCTAGAAAAGACGAGAAATGTGAAGTAAATTAGGAAACAAAACATAATTGTATGAAATATTTGACCTCTCCCGGGCTTGAACTCACGTCCCATGGTTCCGCAGACGTGAACGCTACCACTAAGCCATGGGAGTTTGTCTACTCTTGGTTACAATATCTTATACCATTATGTACAATATCAGTTGCTAAATTTTCAGGCTGTTAGCTCAACTAAATGAGGAAAATATCATACATACTAGATGTTCCAAACATGCACATTCACGCTAGCTAATTTTCACGTGAAGAATAATTAACATACATCAAATTTCATCACTAAAATTTATTAATAGAAATTTTGAAACTTATAAATTATCAGAAGTGTCCAAATTGTTGGTTGTCATTGTCCAGCCACTGCCGATTACGCCTACCGATGGAAATGCTACTGTGACTAATATATCTCGGTATCTCGGCGCATTCTCTGGGCAGTCATTCCGTGGCTGCTCTCAACTCATTGACTATAGCTGGTCTCGAGTTATTAGCACCATGTTTCAGGTATTGTAAGAAAAAAAATCACCAGGAGGAAAATCTGGTGAATGTAGGAAGATCCTATATTCTGTCTTTGCCTGAAAGTCCATCATAATAGTCCTTCCTGTAATTGGTCTCGAGTTGTCAGCATCATGTTTCAGGTATTGTAAGAAAAAAACTCACCAGGAAGAAAATCTGGTGAATGTAGGAAAATTCTATATTCTGTGTTTGCCTGAACATCCATCATAATAGTCTTTCCTGTAATTGGTCTCGAGTTATCAGCATCATGTTTCAGATATTGTAAGAAAAAAAATCACTAGGAGTTAAATCTGGTGAATGTAGGAAGATCCTATATTCTGTCTTTGCCTGAACGTCCATCATAATAGTCCTTCCTGTAATTGGTCTCGAGTTATCAGCATCATGTTTCAGGTATTGTAAGAAAAAAACTCACCAGGAAGAAAATCTGGTGAATGTAGGAAAATTCTATATTCTGTGTTTGCCTGAACATCCATCATAATAGTCTTTCCTGTAATTGGTCTCGAGTTATCAGCATCATGTTTCAGTTATTGTAAGAAAAAAAATCACTAGGAGTTAAATCTGGTAAATGTAGCAAAATTCTATATTTTGTCTTTGCCTGAACGTCCATCATTATAGTCCTTCCTGTAATTCAAAACTCAAATTAATTTATGCATTAATCAGTATGCAAATTAACATGAGACATAAAAATTCGATGTATTTTATTAATTGTTTATTTTATAGTTATTTGAAGTATATACTATTTATACTTTAAGGATTCAATCTAGGTTCACAAAAAGGGAATCATTTGCAGCTGATTGTTTTCTGAACAAACATTTTGGTCGGTCCTGCTCACAATTAGCCCAGTTGTGCAGATTAAAAATGTAACCTGAGACATGTTTATTCTCCTTTTTGGGTAGTTAATTGCATTTCTTTTTTACTTCTAGTTTCGGCAGAAGGTAAATATTTACATTTTTTGTCTCTCTATTGGTTTTGTTTTGGAGGAATTCGATAAGTTTTCTTTTTTTCGATGTTTCAGTTAATGGACAGATTCAGGCCACAGAAGGAATAAATTTTGACTATTGGTCATTCCTTCTACAGAAAATTTGTCCATATTAGAACTCCGATGGCGAGTGGCTTTCTGAAGTAGTCCGACATTCTAGTTCTCTTCCATTTATTCCATTCTGATTGCATTTTTTACTGTCTGTTTTTTCTTTTATGTGTTTTTAATCAATTTAATTATTAGAGAATTTTTTTGTTTAATACTATAGTGATTTCTTGGTTAATTTTAGGAAAATTGTGCTGATGGAATCACTTGATGTTGCTGCGTTGGGCGCGCAAAAAGGTGTATTGTGATCATTTTCATTATTGTTTACTTCTTCGGTTTCTCCTATATATTTTTCTTTTTTAATTTAATTTTTTGTTTTTCTATTATAATAAAAGTAAGATTGACTTATATGTATAAAAGATGGAAGTGGCGTTTCGCGAATGTTCCAGCGAGATAGTTAAAGAAGCAAATGGAAGAAAACATTTTCAGCCTAGGGGGAAATAAGCGAGGGAGATTAAATTGGCTTCGTGCCAATTTGTGATTCTCCCCTGATGGTGTGCATTTAACGGCAACAATAAAGGACAAACATTTTTGTCTATGTATATACATCATTTCACCTTGCACTAAACGAGTTTTATCACGATTTAGAGCTTCAAGGAACATATGGGCAATCACTGCTAATAACAACTTTAGCAGAAAGCTTCAATGATTTTTAAAAACTTCAAAAAGCACTTTTATTTATTGTTTGAAGGAATAGAAACTTGCGTGCATAAGAAATACAGTGACTTATATATGTAACATACAAATAATTTTCGTAAAGATTTACAAGGTTTGGCTTTCTTAATCCTTTCAAATGTTTTAATTTAACAATAAAATCACTTCTAACTTTCGATATTACAACCCGTTCTGCATTCCTAAACTATGTTCCGAACGTTTTATTTTACGCAAGTTATTTTACTGTACTAAGGGTATTGTAGGGAACATTTTTATGCATGACGGAATGCAGAAAAGAAAAAAGTTTCGGTTTGATGGGAAGAATTCCTTTTCCTTAACATAATGAAAATAATTGATTCCTTGTTCTTAAGGCGATAAAGAATTCAAGCAGAAGATAAAAGAACCAACAATTTGAACGTTCAATAAAAGGAACTTTTATTTCTCTGTTCACAGAAGTTAACGCTTGTCTTTCAAATAAGGTAGTTTTTCACAACTACTGTAAAGAAATACGTTTTAATGAAACGTAATTTTGCTTTCCTGATTAAAATCTTTAACATTCGTAAAAAAACTAGTCCGATTTATTTTAAAGATTTATATTGTAGAAAATAATGTCACCAGTAACTTCTAATTAATTTAACTGTTTCTCCATAATGACTTACTTGCTATAACCCGTTAAAACATTTAATTCAGTATATTTCTTTTAACTTCGGTAAGATAACTGCGATGTAAACTTTCATTTCTAAGATAAATGCTGCTTTATTTAATTTTTTAGTATGCCTAGAATCGAAAAATCAGTAGAAAATTATTTTTTAATTTTTTTTAACGATAATGAAATTAAATACAATTTAATTTCAAAAAATAACAATGTCTTTAGATTTCCTTGCACTATCTCAAAAATAAATCAAGGAAAAAAATAAAAATTTCAAAATGACGACACTTTAATTTCAGCATCTGGCTAATGGGTGGTATATGCCAATTGAAACATGTTTACGAGTTTGGGAATATACAGGGTTCCCACTGATATCCGTTGCACATCCCCATTAACTTCTAAACGATGACAGCTTAGGCCATAAAGTTGGTGTCTAGGTATAGTAAAAGTGCTATGAGCTACTCGATGAGAACTTACAACGCCATCTATCGGCAAATTTTGGAATTAGCGGTCCTATCTCGTAAAAGGTGAAAGATACGAGAAAGAAGTCAATTAAAAAGTTGTAGAGCACTCTCGATTTACTACGAAAAGATACTTTGCGCACATTAATATTCAAAACAGAATGCAAAAAATGAACATTTGTTTGGTCACTATTTCGAAAATTGTCATGTCATAAAGAGTGGAAGAAAGAAAATGAGACACGTGCCTGTCTTCTGGATAATTTATTTACATTGCCGAAAATGCTCTCCGTTAACCACTATACACATTTGCACTCTGGACTGGATTTCTCGCTTCACTCGCGTTTCACGACGCCATAGTGTTGAAAATCACAATCAAACAAATGTTAATTTTTTGCATTCTGATTTGAGTATTAATGTGCGCAAGGCATCTTTTGGTACTAAATCGAGAGTGCTCTACAACTTTCTAATAGACTTTTTTCTCGTCTCTTTCACCGCTTACGAGATAGAACCGCTAATTCCAATGCTTGCCAATAGATGGCGTTGTAAGTTGTCTCATCGAGTAGCGCATAGTCTTTTTGCTATACCTAGACACCAACTTTATGGCCTAAGCTGTCACCGTTTAGAAGTTAAGGGGGTTGTAACGGATACCTGTATATTGACTTGTTCGAGAGAAAAAAAAATGGAATGAAATAGGCTTAGAGACAGAAATGAAAATATAAATGTCCTGAAATCACTGCTGGGCGTTAATGGGATGAAATTCGAATCGTATTTTCAACTCGGTTCAGTTTCTTCAACAATTGAAATTCCTTATCTTAAGCAGATATTAAACTAATAATCGTTTTATATATTTAATACATCGCGGTGAAAAATGACTAAGTTAAAAGAATGCAGAGTGTAATAGTACGCAATATAAGGCCCAACAGTTTGTCCTATACAGCGTTTTGAACGAATTTTGTACGACGCATCAAGCATCACGCAATTTCTAATATAATAGCCCTGATCTGTCTCTCGGTAACGCTCTGACGTCACCAACAATAAAACTCGTTCCATAGCACTCCGAGACGTTAAACAGCATTATTTCATTGTTAGAGAACCTAAATTTCAGTAATTTTAAGTGTAAAAGAGTAGTTGTCGTTCTAATTTCAAATTTAATAGCTCTAAAGTAGTGAAATAAAATTTGCTATCCATTGATATAAAATTTAGCTCGCTATGATCAATAGTTCAAGAGAAATTTTAAATTGTATTAATCATGCATTTCAAATTAATTTCCGTTTTTTAATAAAAAGTAGTAAATTACGTCAGTGGTATATCATGCGCGTGATACAGTTTGGACGCCACGATGCATCGGATTATTTATTGTAATCGTGATGATATAATTTGATAATATGTTTTGGCAACTTTGGACAAGCAAAGAATTGCTTTGTTTTGATTAGAATTTCGAAAAAGAATTCCTTTGAAATTTTGACTTTTGACTTACGTTTGGCAAGCTGAGAATTTCATGTCTATTGAATTATAATGAAATTTTTAAATAAAGAAAAATACTTCACACGGAATGTTGTTTACCAAGAGGCTTTTTGAATAAAGAAATATGTAAATAAAAAAATATTTGCTGTCATAAAACATATGTTTACTTTATTTGTTTTCAATCAATGCTAAACATTTCTCTCGTATATATGTATATATCTATTTAAACACGTCAAATTTGACGCGAAATCTCTCGAATAAAGAGGCAATTTGCACCCGTCATGGTATGAAGGGTGATTTTCTAGTTAATATACTATAGTTTGCAAACCTAAAACCCGCATCCTATTAAAAAACATCATTATCCATTTTGATTCCGAACTGAAATTGTAATTCTTCTGGAATCGTAATTCTTTAATGGAAATGTAGTTAATAAAGACTCCAACTGTATGATTAGTCTATTTTGATTCAAGAGGTTTACATATGAAGAAACAATTATATCAATATTTATTAAAACTAAACATAATAGTCAAATTAATCACGCATTTATAATTCTTTCACATCAAAGTATGCAACATTTTCTGAAATACTTATAAAATTCGATGTCGAAATATTCTGTAGCAGCTGAAATTCCCGCTAGTATTTTTTGAAATAAAATTTTATTGGTGTTGAAAGCTGAGAAAATGGGATATTTCTACGAAGTATAGATCTTAGAGTAAATTTATGGGAAACATGGTTTGAATTTTTCAGAAAAGATACTTTTCACAGGAGAGGTGTTCTATTTTCGGCATTCCTGCTGCACTTTCTTGAGATGAAATATTCAGTTTGAAGGTGTTACTTTAGGATTGTATATGGCAAAACAGCATGGCTAAAGTCTGAGAGAGATTTACAAGACGTATACTTCTGCTTCTTCTGCCATATTTTAGGAAAGATATTGAACTTGTTGATTACGAAGAAGAAATAAACATTTATTGGATTCTACTTTTTTTTATGCTGCTATATTTTTGAGTTTGTGATTTTGTCATAGAATGTTTTTTCATTTTTTTAACAACTTAAAAGTTTTAAATTACTTAAAATAAAAAAAATCATGTTCATGCTAATAATTTTAGGTGTTATGAAGTTACAGCATTTTGTTTGAAATTGTAGCACTAGAAATGAATTACTTATTCCAAAGAACTAAAATTATGAACATATATCAATAATATATACAGGGTATATCTGAAATTCTTCAATATAAATCAAGATATGACCAACTTCAAATCATATTGAATAAGAAATAAAATATTACTACTCTCAAAGAAAGAGAATTTATTCAAAAAGGCGAAATGTGCTAGGGTATTATAAAATGTCCTCCGTATGTTGAAAAACGCTAACAAATACCAAGCAGTCTGTTGGGTAAACCCTTTTACCTTAGCATCTCTGGAGAAAACTAATTCTTCGTCGTAATCTCTAAGAACATAATCGGATCTAAGTTTGTCTTCTTTCTTCGCGAAAGACGCTTTTCGTCTTGTCTGCAGGTTCTTTTTCGTTTGTCTCGTCTCCGCGACATAATTTTTTGCGCCCTATTTCTTTATCAGTCTAGTTTATTTGTTTTCGACCTCGCTTTCAAATC
>BGPR01045773.1:0-12227 GCA_013235015.1 Araneus ventricosus | reverse complement strand
CTGACATTATCTTCATTCTTACAAAAAAATCATATTATTTTTATTCAAATTCTTAATCGTACTCACCTCATTCTTAAATTGTTACTTTTGTCTTTACAGCTGGTTTTCATCTTCTTTTTGGGCTAAGTTTCTTATTTCATGCGTAGAGGCTTTACTTATTTAATTCTTATTGCCTTCAACCGATTTACTTTCAAGAAGCGTTTATGGACGTTTTAGGAAAATAAAATATTTTTATTGCCTTTCCTTACTTACAGCTCCGTCTGTTCATCAAAACACACATGCACATGCACACACAATTACTTTTTCCCTTCCACTTTTACAAAACTGGTTTACAAATTTGGATTAGAGACTTTTTTCAATTCCTTCTATTAGTTCACACTCTTCCTATATATATTTATTTATATATCTTGTTCAATACTTTTTATTCATCCACTCAAGTTCAAATGCATTTTTTAAAACTTGTAATGGATGACACTTGATGTTAATACAGTTTTTTTCCAAATATTAATTCATTAATTAAATTTAATTAATTAATTTTAGTTTTACATGGGAGAAAGCATATGTCGCCTTGAGTCGTTTGGTTCGAATTTTTCTCAATAGATGGAGCTAGGTTTGCCGGCTTCTAGACCTAATATCCTTTGTTTTCTGGTATGTTCACGAAGGCGTCATTTTTCCATGTATTTTTGTCAGAGGGTAATGTTGATTACCTTCTTTATTCTCTCTATTGGATATGTTAAAAAAAGACCTTATGAAGTTTTTCATTCAATTCCTACTATTAGTTCACACTCTCCCTATATATATTTATATATCTTGTTCAAATTTTCAATCGTTAATAAAATACTTTTTATTCATCCACTCAAGTATCAAATACATTTTTTAAAACTTGTAGTGGATGACACTTTATGTTAATACAGTTTCAAATATTAATTCATTAATTAAATTTAATTAATTAATTTTAGTTTTATATGGGAGAAAAAATTTCTAAAATAAAATTTTTCTTTGTTGACCTAAGTAGGAATTGACTTTAAAATTTTGTCTTTATATTACTTGTTTTGCATTCTCTTGAGAAAAAACTTCTTGTGCACCAACAAGTACAACATAACGCATACAGAAATAAGTAAAATACTGAAAAAAGGGTTGAAGGAAAGCTTCAAATTAAATATATAAATGCAAATTCCAAACAGAAAAGGGAGGAGAAATTGAAACAAATATACAATAAATTGGTCATATCTATGCGAGCACATGACTGGTTTTAAGTAATGAAGTGAATAAACAAGGGAAATAGAAACCGAAACATAATCAACTTTTCAAAAAAAAGTTATAGATGCAAAATAACTGGTCATATGTACACAAACAATGGGTAACAACGAGAAATGGAGTAAATGCTGTACAAATTGGGGAAAAATGAAAAAAAGAACAAAACATTCAAAAATCATATAAAAGAACACAAATACATAAAATATTACACAACACTTATAAACACACAATTAGAGATTAGAGACTTTGAGGAAGTAAATCTGACAGTGAAACAGCCAATTACGAAGCAGTTTAGGTTAACCCGTTCAGAGGTTCATTCGATTTATTTTCATTCTTTAAACGAAGTTAATTCGCGTATAAATCCGTGAAAAGAGAAGACTAGAATCCGTACAGCCAACTGTTGTCTTCCTCAAATATTACAAAAAAGTATTTCTAATAAAATATCGCAGGAAGATCACCGCCCTCCTAAAAAATATTCTGTAACAGTTGGTTTAAAAAGTGACCCCATCCTTGAAAAGGCGAGAAAGGAAATTACAAAATTTCAAAGTAACGAAAGTATCAAGATTTCACTGCATTTATATGCATATTTTAAGAGCAAGTTTATATGTAACCGTTATCGTTATCAATTTCATAACATTTCTATTCCTTTTCGAAACGCTAACTTGAATTTTTGAGGCGTAGGCACATCTTTCTTTTTTATTTGGTCAGCACTGTCTCTATGAATTCTTCTGTGCATGCCTGTATTTTATAACATGTATTGTTAGACAAAGAGAGAGAGAAGTTGCTCTTAAAATAAATTTGAATAGCAACATTTGTTTTAAAACTTCTCTTCTTTGCCTAGACACCTGTCATCGGAAGGGGTAGGCTTTACGAGTAAATGGATGAGAAGTCTCCAGATATGCAAGCGGGTTCTCGCTGTCTCTTGGAGGTATAGAAATGGTGGGGTTTTCATCGCTGATGATGGGCAATACCTCAGACGGGAGAAATGATGCATGAGTCGGTCATAGCTATTTCGTAACTGAGTACTGTTGTCGTCTTACTATTCGTGATGGACGGTAATTCAAATTCACCAAGTAGCCAAGTGCTACGAAATTTATCTATGAATTACCTGAGTACTTCTCACTCCTCATTCGGTGCTGATGATTTGAATTACAAGCTTCAATCCTTGTCAGGTGGTAAATAGCATTGGTACGCGTGATAATACCAGTTATTTTGGAATATCTTCTGTAAGTTAAATTTAATGTCTTATTGAAATTCTCTAATATTATTGCAGTTTGAAATTTTTACTTTCTCGCATACTAAATTTACAAAGAGAAAGTTTTGTAATCGTCAAAAAATTCGAACTCGAGATTTTGATGAATCTTCACGTTTTAGACCTCCATGAGTTCGAAAAACAGAATTTTGGAATTATGTCTGTCTGTGTGCCTGTGAACACGATGACTTAAAAACTATTAAACTACAGGGTTGAAATTTGGTATGGGATCTTCACACATAATTTCTAGGTTTCTGTCGAATTTTGGACAAAGTCCGACCACGGGAAGTCTGTCTGTCTGCCTATCCGTGTTCATGTGAAGACGGTAACTCAAAAACTAAAATAACTAGACAGATAAAATTTGGTACACAGTTTCGTCGTCAGGAATGTAGATTCGTATCAAATTTTGAACTAAATCCGTCAAAGGGTTGACTGTCTATCGGTCTGTATAATCTCATGCTTGTAAACGCTATAACTCCTAAGCGCAATGTGTCCAATTTTGGTTTTAATCAGCTTAAAAAAAGGCGTTCAAATTGCATATTCGGTTCAAATTGCATATTGATAATATGTTGGCGCAGTTTACTGCTGTTTGGCGACAGTAAGCTGCTGCCAAGCGGTTGTTTACAGTAAGGTTTCCCTTCGCTTTGGCGCTGTTTACGAAGATGAAAGAAAATTGTGGTCAAACCCAAACCAGGCGTGATCAAAGCAGCAGAAATTATGGCAATCCTAAAATTGGATTTAGAAATGAAGCTCCTGGTGTAGATATGGCGAGGAAGTGAGTGATATCTTTAATAAAATTTTATTTTCCAGAACGTTCCACAAAAACTTGATACTTGTGGCGTTACCGAAGGTCTGTAATTTTTATTGGCGGGAAGATAAGGGGTTAACAACTTTGCTATAGAGTATACGAGAAAGTTTAGGGGAGATCACTCCCGCTGGTTAACAATAGGGTTCGACAGTGTCGAAAGCTCAGTTCCCGATAATTCTCGTGTAGCTTAAAAATAGGACTTTAATTAATTAAATAACAATGCGATAATGCTTCAGTGCAAGTGTCAACTTGTTAAACTTCCAGTGCTTCTTATTTCATGAGTTTTCTAACAATTCATAACAGAAAATACGTGAATTAACAATTACTCAAAGCTAAAGGGAAGTCTGTAAACTATAAGCATAAAATCCAAACATTTATAAAAAGAAATATATTCTCCATTCTCTTTCAAACTTTCTGACGGCACAACAGTTTTTTCGAATCGTTTGAAAAATCTCATAGGTCTAAAAGTTTCACCTGAGTTCTGACTTTTTATCAAAAGCATAAAGAAAGACACTTTCATTATTTGTTTTTTCTTTTCACTTTTATCAGTTAGACATAGTGTAAAAAAAGTACAAAGGCAGACATTCAGAACATAACCAAATACAATATCTAATTACGCAACTAAGTTAAATAGTAAAAAAAACCATTATTGTGTATTTAATAATCAGTTCAAACCAGTGGAAATAAATTCAATTTAACGACAGAAAGAGTATAAATAATTTTTTATTCATAGAAATGTAAGTTCATCTATTTTTACACTCAGCATAGTCCTATTTTAAGAATTGGTGGAGGGTTTTGCATTAAAAAGGGCGGAGAAAAAGTTCGTTTACATTTTTTAAAAAAAATACGCACGCTCCATTTATGATTTTGGTTTTGTTTTAGTTTTATCCATTCTGAGCTTTAATCGTCTAACTTTATGAATAAAGTACGTTTGTATTCATGAATAAAGAAATTTACCTCTCTGGGATAATAGCATGGGAGAATTCGGTGAAAAGAAGAAGAAATACAGCGCAGAATAGCAACTTTCACTAGAACGAAAACGTCCTGACACAGGATTCGTTAACTGTTATTTTAGCTAATCGTTTGCAAAACTGATATGCTTAAATACACTTTAATCTGCTTTTACATAAATTACCTTCATCCTGCTATTTGCATTTTAAAAATGATACCTGGAAATTTTTTTCGCACTAACCAGATTTTAAATTATTCTTGAAATGTTTCTATATTCAGATTTCATTCGCAGATTTAAAAGAAATAACCAAAGAATTCTGTTGCTTAAATTATTAAGTAGACGGTAAAATCTGAATAAACCTTCACTTTTCCTGAATGAACCTTAACTTTTCCTATGCAAAAGCTTAAATGAGTAAAGAGGTAAAAAATGATTATAAAAATAATCTTAAAAGTTAAAAAATATTAAAAAGGAAATGACATATTTTCTTTTTTTCAACGACACAGTTTCAGAAGTTAGAAAAGTTTCACAAATTGCAGCTTATGTATGTCTGAAGTCAGTTTTCGGAATTTAAAGGTTTCCCCTGATACATTTAATACAAAGAAACCGAGTTTAAATTTTTACAGCAAGATCTCTGCTTACATAACTCTTGAAAAGTTAATAACAGAAAAGAAAAATTGTGTAACAAGGGGCAATCAGACGCCAATTTTCATAACTGGGCTAAAAGATTTCAATTATTCTATCTTGAATTAAACGAAAAAAACAGAGTTCTAAATGCTTAAAATTAACATCCTAGCATTTTTTATCCTTTATATCCAAATTAATTTTCCAGAAAATTTATGATTTTATTTTTGTATCATTAGATAAATTTTGTTGCGTAATAACCCCAGGAAAGTGTAAAGAACCTTCTTCATTAATTAAAACAATTAATTTTATTAATTATTAAAATTATAATTTCTGATTTCAGTGTAATATACTGCTTGTTGTTCATAGTAAAACTTCATGTTCTTGTAAAATTATTTAGGAAAATTGACGATATTGAGAAGATATAAGTGTAATTAAGAAGGTAAGGTGTAATTAAGGTAGAAGGTTATAAGTGTAATTATAAATGTAATTATTATTTATCTTCGCGGCATAAGCAAGGCTTTTTACAAACTTCCAAAAGTGGTGAAAGAGTTTACTTCAAATTCCAGTAAAGTACTGATTCAAGTAAATCACTGAAAGCAAATCGGTAAAAACACTTTTTAAAAACAATTTGGTTACTTCAAATAAATATTTAAAAAGAAAAAAAATTTCAATATTTATAATAAATATTTTAATTGAATTTTACTTTCATGACTTACAAACTTTTAAAGGCTCAGAGAAATGAAATCTGCAACAGATTTAAACAGAAACAATGAAAGAATAACTTACCTTTCAACAGTAATACCGCTGACAATGGAAGTCTGCTTTTGAATTTTTATATTGATGAAGGCTATGTTTTAAGGGAATTTTAAATCGTCTTGTCGGATTCACTCGGAAAGAAACGGGCACCGATGGCTGACGAAGCGAGTTTCGGAATCTTTCGGAAAGTGCCGAAAGAGCGACCGAAACTTCGCTGCTTCCTGTAACCACTCAGAAATCGGATAGAAGTGAAAATAACTAACGGGGGCTTTTCAGACGATAGTGTCTGCTGCTCTTCAGGGGGCGCTGTAGTCATGGATGGAAGATTCATGGAAAAAGCTTAGAAAAGAATGAATAAAGTTGTTACAAATGAAACAGGGAGCAATTAAGGTTTTGAAGTGAACCGTTTCGATGCAAACGATATGTAATTCGAATAATTGTAATTTTGGCTGAGAACTGGAATGCTACGTATTATTTAAAAATTTACGTTCTACAGTTTTAAATGAATTATGTCAGAAAAGCCATCATTGGAACAGGAGGAAAATGTTTAATTTAGAAACATTCAAACGATTTTTAATTGCATTAGTAGTATTATATTTATTTTCCGTAAGATGGGACAATAAACATTTTAATTTAAACATTCTTTTGTTCCATGATTAGGTGGTTCTTATACATGAATGTATTTGTTATAATGCATGAATTTATATAAAAAAATGTTTTGGTCTTGTTTATACTATATAACTTTTGTTTAATTTGGAAACATTCAAACAATTTTTAATTGCATTCGTAGTATTAAATTGATTCTTCGTAAGATGCGGCAATAAACATTTCCATTGAAACATTCTTTTGTTCCATGATTAAGTGATTCTTACACATGAATGCATTTGTTATAACGCATGAATACATATAAAAAATTGTTTCGGTCTTGTTTATAATGATATAACTTTTGGCTTAATTTCCATTAATATATTTCCATTCAAATAAATTTTAAATTTATAAAGATATTCAATCAAATTTTTAGAAAATCTACGTAAATTATTTGTGGAATTTATTTAATTTTGAGCTTGCATTCAAAGTTTATAAAAAGTTACTTAAATTTATTTTATCTAATGCATGCTTCTATAACAAGTTCAAATTTAAGTGTGCAAGCAGAATTTTCATTCATTTCTTTAACCTTTTGATATTCAAAATAACACGCTGAAGTATGCATTAGTGGAAAAAAAACATGGGACCATCATTCTTAAATATTTCATAAAAGATACTAAAGCAATTAACTCTAATTTTCTGAGAGTCAACTAAACCTACAAAAATTTAGTAATAGAAATGCGCAAGATTACTCTAATTTATGAAAATGTTTCTAAGTATTCTCTTATGTTCGTATACATATTTTTTCTATTTAAAATCGATTTTTAAATGGTCACAAACTATAATTATTTTGTTAAGTAAGCACTCAAATACATTAAGGTAGTGTAAGTGTTTATCATACAACGACCCAAACAATGCATTTTTTATTTCTTGACAGAAGGTATTGAAAGGTGGCAATTAAATCGAACCATTAGAAATAAATGTTCGTACAAAAAAGAAATGAATTGGGGAATAAGTAAAAGTTAGATATAAAATGCTGGAAATATCTCTACTCTTGATGCCAATATTGAAAAGAAACCTTGTGGAACTTTGGCACATTTGTGATTCATGTTTTGATCAATGTTTATCAATCTGAAAAAAGTCACGCATTCGGGATTATTAATGTTATTAATTTTGATATAGTTTCTTTATATTGATTATATTTGTTTTCTTATAAAAAAATTTAGGTTATAATCTATTTTCTTAATTTCGTCGTTTTTATTAAAAATAAATTAGTAAATTTACCCTTTTCAATCATCTCAGAGATGTGTCGCGGCTACAAACAATGCACTATAAAGACCTTGTATGAGAAATTTTCTAACATTCTAAAAAATGCCTTTCCACTAATTACTGCTAATGAAAAACAACGAAATATAAATATACTTAAATTATGTATTCCTTTATGGGACGCCTGTTATGTATCTACATTAAACAAAGAAGTTCACGACAGAATATATTGTTTTTATGCAACATTCAGAGAAACCAGAATATGAATATAGCATGGCACTTCTTTACCATACGGAAATTTAATACTCCGAAGAATTCCTCTCCCATCTCGCAACCCCACATTAACCTCCGTAAGATTTCTTGCCTATATCACTAATTTTATTATCTTTGGTTTGTATCGTGAACTGTATTGCTACATATTAACAGTAATTATAAAAAGTGAAATGTGGATATTTATTTTTATCCTAGCTGACATAGTGCTAATACATCAAAGTGCGGTGGGTTTAAAACAGTATCCAATATTATTTTCTTTATTTTGAATTTACAAACGCTCAAAATTACCGAATTATAATGGTTCTTTTTAAACAAGCAATGCTTGTATTTCCGTTTTATAAGTGTGCACTACCCTTATCCGTTTATATCTCTCCGATATGATCTTAGGGAGAATGCAAAAATACCAAATTGGTCCTAGTGTCTCTTTTATTGAGAGAATAATCGCAAGGAAATGTCCTATTACATTCAGTTCACAAATAGGTAGAATTATCCGAAAATTTTCTCTTAGTCAGAATCATTAATTATTTATTTAAACGACAAACGAGATAAAATATTTTTCACTTCTGAAAATTATACATTATCTATATATCGATTGATATAAAATTTATCTCGCTATGATCAATAGTTCCCGAGAAATTTTAAATTATATTAATCATATATTAAAGATTAATTTCCGTTTTTTAATAGAAAATAGTAAATTTCGTCAGTAGTATGTCATGCGCGTAATATAGTTTGGACGCCACGATGCATCTCATTATTTATTGTAATCGTGATGATATAATTTGATAATATTTTTTGGCAACGTTCGACAAACAGGGAAATGCTTTGTTTTGATTAGAATTTCGAAAAATAATACCTTTGCAATTTTAACTTTCTACTTACGTTTGACAAGCTGAGAATTTCAAGGTTATTGAATTATAATAAAATTGTTAAACAACGAAAAATACTTCACACGGAATGTTTTTTTACCAAGAGGTTTTTTCAATTAAGAAATATGTAAATAAAAAAAATTTTCCTGTCATAAAACATATGTTTATTTTTTTTGTTCTCAATCAATGTTAAACATTTCTCTCGCATATATATCAATTTAAATACGTCAAATTTGACTGGAAATATCTCGAATGAAGAGGCAATTTGCAGCGGTCATACCATGACGGGTGATTTTTCTAGTTTAAAATAATTGGCAAAACTGAAGACCCAACCATCCAGCCGCAAACACTGTATTTCGCCATTTTTTATTTTATATTCAAGCTCATTATCCCCAGGTAGTCATCGCTTGACCCTAAGCCGCGCGTCCTCATTGCTAAGTAATTACTTTATTTTCTTGCCCTGTGATGGTTATGGACATTTCTCACACGTGGTGTTTAAATTGTTTTAAAGAAAAAAATCGAATATCTTTTATTAAATTGATTTTTTTTTAATTCTTAAAAATTATTTTATGTGTGTGTGTTTTCAGTGACATTTTCTTTTGGAGTGTGATGTGTTTTTCTTCCATGGGGTATGTGTGTGTACAAAGAAACTACCAGTTTGAGGTGTTTGTTAGTGAGGGTTGAATTTGTCCGTTTATTTCAGTTTTTGTATGTGAATTTTAAAGTGCTTTAAAAATTAAAAAAAATTCTTATAAATACCCCCGAGAATTGTATTTTATATTTTTCACCAGTCACACTGTATTGTGATTTTCTGCGTTTTGGCTGGGTGAACTTTGTAAATTGGCATTTTATAATAATCCGATTACTCAGGATTATTCTGATGTATTTAAAATCCACCTATTTTTGGGTGTATTGTAGTATAATATATTGTATAATATGGGTTAATATTTTGATGTTTCGAATATCCACCCAGGTCCCCTTATCCTTGGAGACTGTGGGGGGAGGGGCTATCCTTTTCCTGCTGACACGAGTTTTTTTCTAATTATCATTATTCCCCACCTTCCCGCTAAGGTCCTTACACCTTTTAGGGAGGCTGGGTTGGTGTTTCTTCCTTTCCCACCGGCTTCCATTTTCGAGAGAAATCACGAAAATACTATTTCACTGTACATTCTACGTGTTGTAGAACCTTGACAGAGTCCCCAGCACAAACCACAGTACAAATTTCTATAAATTAATTTTATGTGAAAGCTTATGACCCCTAGTTACATCATTATTGGTACCTGTCACCTCCAGTGTCCTCCTTCATCCAGAGATCTTGCAAAATAAAGCTTTGCAGAGACCCCCAGCGTCAACCACCGAACCGATTTCGAATATTTCTTTCGCCACTTTTCAAGCATAACTAACCTATCAAATCTCTCTAGATTAATTGTGCAAGCCTAAAGTATTAATTTAGCGTTATATGCGCTTTATTTAACTCGGCGTCTCAAGATTATTGTAAAATACTTATTATAGATGATGGGAACCTTTTATTTAGAGTAAAGCCATACTGTTCTTATATACACAGTCCAGTCACATTAATGTGACCACCACCTACTTTCGACGTTTGGGGAATGTTTTCCTGGCATTCACTGGGTGCACTCATCATTGTGGAAGGCACGATGGATCAGCACAAGTACGCATCTGTCCTTGCGGACCATGTCCACCCCTACATGCGAATTATTTTTCCTCAGAATGATGGCATCTACCAGCAGGACAATGCGAGGTGTCATACAGCTCGCAGTGTATGTGCGTGGTTCGAAGAGCACCAGGATGAGTTTACCGTACTCCCCTGGCCAGCAATCTCACCGGATTTAAACCAAATCGAGAATCTGTGGGACCACCTCGATCGGGTTGTTCGCGCCATGGATCCTCAACCGCGTAATCTAGCGCAGCTGACCACGGCATTGGAGTCGGCATGGCTCAACATCCCAGTGAACACCTTCAGAAACCTAATTGACTCTCTTCATGCACGTCTCGCAGCGGTCCGCTCTGCCAAAGGTGGTTATTCTGGCTTTTGACGTGGTCACATTAATGTGACTGGACTGTGTATCTGAAGACTTTTATGCAGAAGGTCGTGACAAAATAGTACAAATTAATACAACTCAATTGGGTTTATTCAAACATTTTATGGACGAAGGCCTCAGTTATTCTAGATCTAACAAAAGCTCTGCATTATAAGAATAGAGTGGGTAAAGATGGAGAATTATGGTGGTCGTGCAGAACTACTAAGTGTAGGTGAGTTGTACCCTTCACATTTATTCAAAATTCATAAGGAGGAGGAAGATGAAATCTCATATGGCAATAGAAGTGGTGTTCGCCATTTGCTCTATAGCGACCTTATAGATAAAAAAAACCCCACAAAACCAAGGAGAGAACAGCTTTTAAAATATTAATATTATCATAAATGTTATCAGATACCTAATCGTAATTAATCTACATGAATAAATTCTCTAAAATAGTCCCATTTTAAGATAATAAGCTGACTGGTATTGGGGATAATGACTACACATAAAGTAAATAAGATCCCCATTGTGATAATTAAATGTCCAGAAATTCAAATGTACTTGAATTTGGAATACATAAAATAATTACAATATGTTTTAACTCTTTAATCTCGATGTGAACTTTTTCTTCAGCTCCTTTAAAATCGAAACTTTTGGGAGGAAGCGACATGATTGGACTCCCAACCTGGGTGGTCATTACACTACTCCCACCCCCTTCCCTTAAATGGACGAAAAGAAGCTGGCTCTTTTTAGGTATAAATGGACCCCCCCCCCCCACCGCGCAATGTCCTAAGCGATCTCAGAACCTCACCTCCCTCAAAAGAAAGCCAACCGGCCCCACACCGGCTTCTTCGCTGTTAAAGGGAAATTTTAGACGCTCCGCCTCGGTGTCAGAGGGTTAAACAAAACGAAATGTATTGCTAGATGCCTAATCAGAAATGTGTTCCACATTGTAATGCCCATCTTATACCAGAAATGCATTATGATTTTCTAATTATTCTTGTAGCAAGATTCTTCCTTGCTTTTGATCTGGCAGATAACTCTGAGTTTTATTCTTAGGATAGCAGTTATTTAAAGAAAAATAAACTGAATTAAAGTTCAAAATGAAATCTACAGTAGAAGTAGAATAATTTCTCGAAAACTTTACATTAGAAAAAAACGATCTTAAGCGAAGTTCTACATTTGGTTTCCTAATTCTAAAAGGAAAAATATTGTTTAAGGATTAAGATCGATGTGTTTTAAGCTGTAGTGATAATATGCATTTTATTATTTCTGAAAACACAATTATAAAAGAAACATATATATCTGAAAACGAAATTAGGTTTAGTATCTATCAGATACTGCATGTTTCAATACCATAGTGGATAACTCTAATTTGCAAAAGAACTTGTCAAAATCAGCTTTATTAGTCTTTACAATAAAAAATTTTTCAAAGAAATGGGTAACTCAGCTTTGACATCAGATATAGAAGTTAGTGAAAGTAAATAATTACTAGGGGTTACATCCCTTCTTTGAGCAATACGCAACTGAACGAAGGCAATGA
>BGPR01045772.1:0-12227 GCA_013235015.1 Araneus ventricosus | reverse complement strand
TCATAAAACCAGTATTTCGTATTAATATGCAAATTGATTATCAATCTCTTTAATACAACATTTACACGGAGTAGTATAATGGTTACAGAATAGATAAATCACAAGTTTATCGCATGCATCAGGGGTATGTGGTAGCTTGTGATTTATCTATTCTGTAACCATTATACTACTCTGTATAAATATTGTATTAAAGAGATTGATAATTAAATTACATATTAATATGAAACAATTGTTTTATGATTTTATCCCGAAGTTTTTGCGAAAAATCTACGACGCGGATCCGAACTGCGCCTTTCTTATATTTTCTACTTTTCGCTGATTTACATATCTTTCAAAAATTATTTTTAATATTATCCACTATAGTTGTATATTAATAAATGTGCTCTTTATTTAACATGAACATGGTGAGATGCATTAACTAAAACTGTACCTAAACTTTTTTATTTTATTTTTCTTGGTTGAAAGTGATAATTTGCATGCACGGGTTAATGGTATAAAAATATTCATATAATAGGTTCATACAGCATAAATTATGAAGCACGTGTTAAAATATCTTATTAAACGAGGCCTATTATAAGCGTAGTTTTATGGTGCAATGGCTGAAATGGTGTATATTCGTTGTTAAAGCATCTCCTTTAGACTCAGCGTAAAATTTGACATACAAATATAGAATTTGAGTGTAAGGACCACATGCTAAATCTTTTTTCTTGAGATATGTTGCATTCGCTAGCAGGCATTATTTTTTAAAAAAAAGATATTTTCTATCTCAAGAT
This sequence comes from Araneus ventricosus, assembly GCA_013235015.1. NCBI lineage: Eukaryota > Metazoa > Arthropoda > Arachnida > Araneae > Araneidae > Araneus > Araneus ventricosus. The sequence goes on along the minus strand of BGPR01045772.1, from coordinate 11,454 downwards.
ATCTGCAAATATTAAGATTCTCTGGAAAAATATGGAGATTCATTGAAATATGGAAGTTGAATATTTTTCGCAATTATGATTCTCTTTCTCTCAAATTTCGTGTATAAAAATATTAAATAATGTTGTCCTTATATGTTAGATAAAAGTGTGATATATTTACATCTCGAATTTAGATTGTTCAGACAGTTAAAATCTGACAGTAGCTTAAAATATGTTTTTAGTATGTTTCCTTGATTAATAACATTTCACTGACACAGTTGTGTGTTATTAAAATAAGATTAAAGCAACGCCAAAACATGCTTTTTAGTTATGGTGCAATGCTTTTCAGATCTGTCGGAAGATGAGTAAATAATGAATGTTATATTGACACTTCAGTGAAAGCTCATAATGTGTCTTACATAAATCAAAGGATTTTCTTTGAATTTGCTAATTTATTAGAATATATTTTGAGAAAAAAAATAAAACTAGCTGCAGAGTCTTGTGGGTATAGATTACAATTCATAAAAAATGCATGGAAAATTATCAGCACGCAAATAACACTGAGCTATGACACATCTACAATTTCTTCTGTTTCTGTAGTGTGAACAGAAATAAACGTAGAGTTAATAAATTATTTTAATCAAATTGCAGTTCTACAGAAGATGAATGTCAAAGAAAATGAAATTCAAGTTGATGCACTCGGATTTTGCTTTTAAAACAATAATGGTAATATCGGAATAAAAAGTAAATTATCATGCAAAATAAATATTTGTGTGGCATGAACAGAAAAATATACATTACGGAAGTTTGTCTAAAGTATTGTGGATATTATTGGATATTGTGACGAATGTTGAGACATTGCATTTGAATTTGAATCCATCTTCATCTTATCGTAATCTGAATTGTGATAATGAGATGGATGTAGAAATTAAGGCAAGCTTTGTGTATGCTCACATGCAGCCGTGATTTATCGTTATGTACAGAAATATTGTTGGGGAAAGTTTAAAATAACTTTTCCTTGTGATTTGGAATCTATACATAATGCTAGAATATCAGGGACACGAATTTTCATAAAGGAAACGTATGTTTAATTATGGAATATGAATACGCATTCTCTTCAGACGAAGAATTTCTCGTTCCTAATATTTTATTTGCTTCATTATGGACCATGCATTTGTCTCTTGCCCAGTTCAACTTTCTCGGGTGTTTTGCAGGAAATTTTATAATTACTATCCGAGACTGGAATGCTTTGAATAATTTTGAATGCTTCATGCTTTAAGGATAATTTTAAATAAGTTAAACGTTGTGAATCACTGAGAGATGAGTTGTTGTTAACTGCTACATTAAACAAGTCCTTGAAAGTTATCCACTCATTAATATTTCCTGTAAACGTAGGTAAAGATAATTTAGGCAATATAATACTATCACTAACTTCTGTTTTTGAATTACTGCAACTAGATGTTTTGAATTTACGGACAACAGTTAAGTATATCTCATCAATATTTTCTAATATTGACTCTTGTTCTTCAACAAAAGAGTCTATTACTGCTTCATCACATGCAGTGTAAATAGCGCCAAATACTTCTTCAAACTTTTTCTTTAACTCTTTGCATTTATCAACAATTAAGTCACCTTCTGATTGATCAATTTTTCAAAATCTGTTTTCTCTTTAAATTTTATCAGCTGAGCCTTTAAGATTCTTTTTTTAGTTGAAGTGGTTTTTAGTTCATCTCCAGCCATAGTTTAAGTTTCAAAATGTCTCTTACCTCAGATGGTAGACAGAATTCCGGACGTTATCACTAAGCAATCTCCCGAATTGAGGGGCACTGAACTCTCCCCGTAGTAAGTAAGGGGTTTTCTTGACGGCACTTAACTCGGACGCTAACATATGCCAGCTGCGCGTAAAAAAACTTCGGTTTCACTGAACGCTCCGGGTCGGCTTGGATCATAAAATGTTACGGAGTGTGAGAAGGGTACGTGGTCATTTCTAACCAAAATTCAAAAGACGAGGCAATGGACTGTAACTGGGTTTTATTACTAAACATAAATCTCTGTGACCAACACAAACTGAATGGCTCCAGCGAACCTCACACGACGTTCTCTGATCACAGTCAAATTCACACTGATAAAGAGACTGAAAACACAAGATTCACACACAGAAAATACCGCTAGAGAGCATAATGAATATTATGTTAAGTTAGGCCGGTAAGGCCGTAACATATTGTATATTGCGACGAATGTTGAGACATTGCATTTGAATTTGAATCCATCTTCATCTTATCATAATCTGAATTGGGATAATGAGATGGATGAAGAAATTAAGGCAAGCTTTGTGTATGCGTGCATGCAGCCGTGATTTATCGTTATGCACAGAAATATTGTTGGAGGAAGTTTAAAATAACTTTTCCTTGTGATTTGAAATCTATACATAATGCTAGAATAACAGGGATACGAATTTTCATGAAGGAAATGTATGTTTAATTATGGAATATGAATATTCATTCTCTTCAGACGAAGAATGTCTCTTTCCTACTATCTTATTTGCTTTATTACGCACCATGCATTTGTCTCTTGCCCGTATTCCTGTATGTTTAAGTATGATCTCTTTAATTTATACTCCTCCTTTCTGTTTACTGATTTGTTGGAAGCAGTGATTTCTAAGCTCAAAATAGATCCTTTGTAATTCAAGTTTCAGTTTTATACGGAAAAGTTTAACTGTGTTTGCAAAATCGCTATTTCTCAAAATTTCACTTCAACCAGACTTCAGAACAAATTGTTAAGAAAGAATGTTTGCTTTACAGTTGGCTATTTAAACTTGTTGGCCAAGAACCTTCAGAAAGCAAAGTAGCTTAATATTTCTAATTCGAGGGTTATGAGCAATAATCTGACAGGAAAATTTTAATTTTGGCTCTAGTTTTCAAAGTATCAAAAATAAATGATCTCTATCTATATACAGCGTGTCCACGTTTAACCTGAACGACCTTTATTTTCGTAACCGTTAGTCCTAGATGCATACTTCCAATTACAAAAATGGTCAAAATTAGATGCAGAGTGAAGAAGATATTAAAAGTTTGAAGCGAAAAAGATTTTAGTGAAAAGATACTCAATCTAAATTTGTATACAGCCTCCAGGTCCCTACATCCATATTTAAGGAAATCTTGTCCATACAAAAACATTTCAAACACAAAAGTTCGATATTTGTACGGCCAATATTCACCGAGATATGAAAAATGGCGTTTACTGACATAAACCACTTTACACACGTGGTCATTTCCATATTTTCAGGGGCAGTACACAAATCGAAATACAGAAAAAGGGCAATTTTGTTTGGAAAATTATTCGTAAATCAAACTTGTGTCTACGACCTATCAATATCTGCAGTAAAGTGTGGATACTGAACTCGTTAACAAGAGCGATTATGGCTGCTATACACGCTCAAGCCGCCAAAAATCTGCCGAGTGCGCACAATCATAGCCCTAATAAAATCTGTTGAGGCTGAAAAATTTCATGCTGTTGTGTTTCCTTTAGTTAGTTGTAAACCACGCCCTCCTCTCAGTTTGGTCGGCCTATAATACAGAAAGTAGGCTGTCATTGAATTTGAGAGAACTGAAGTAAAACTCAGATTAGTCGAACTCACTTCGCATTAACGATCCAGCTATTCATCCAGTAAGTGATCGCTGATGGAGTGATCACTTGATTTAACCCAAAGACCACAATCATTTGAAGACGAAATCGCGTTTCTAACTTTCCCGATACTTATGTGTAAAAACAGTGTGCAATACTGCGGGATTTGCAGGTTCCTATGCAAATTTGTTTTGACTGAATAGCGATTGGTTGAGAACCAATAACGTAAGCCCTTCACTGCAGAATAAAAATGACTAACACCAGATGTAAGTTATTTCGTCAATGCTTGTAGTTAAAATGTACACTACGGAACAGTACATAGAAATGATACTGCTTTATAGCCAATGTAATCGGATTGGGCGAGAGGCTGCAAGCCAATACGCAATTAAATTTCCAAATGATAGCCAAATTTAAATTTCAAAATGATATAAATATTTAAAGATATAAGTTTAAAAAAATATCAATTTGTGTACAACCCCTCATCTTTTAGCTTCTCTTCGATAGGAGCTAAAATTCGGCTCGTTGTAATGTCGATATCTTTCTCAATATTAATGATATTGAAGTGATTTTTTAATATAAGTTGTTCTATATACCTGGGTTTAAAGTTGTGAAAGAAAAATTACTCTAAGTTTCGCGCATGCGCAGTAAAATATTATTTACTAAAAATACTCATAATTCCTGTAATATTCAAATAATCTTTTCCACATTTTTATAAAATGCTCCTCTAACATATTGTCATTTTTTCTGTAAGTTTCGTATAATATAATAGAAAATTCTGCATGTTATAAGCAAAAAACAGGTGCTAAAATTTGAGATTTTTTAAGAAAACCTTTATATCTTCCTGAATATTTGTGCTGAATTTACGAAAATTCCTGTAAATATATAATGCACATTAAACATTACCATTTCTGAAAGTTTCATCTTGTTATCAGTATTCTGTGAAGCGGGGTGGGCCAAAAACGGTTTTGCCTTCATCAGTTTGTAGACGGTCCCCTAATTGCTCTCAGGACCTAATCTTCAATGTAAAATCTGAGTTATTGTCCATTCTTTACATGTCCGAAGTTTAAGGGCAGTCGGTTGAATCACTCCGGAGAAACTCTAAAAAATGTGAAAATCTGCAAGTGTCCGGATACTTTTGGGCATATAGTGTATCTACAAATACGATTTTCAATGTTGTAAAGCGCTTACGAGAAACGGGTAGTGTGGAAGAACGTCCTCGGTCCGGAAGTTCAAATCTGCATGTCTCTGACGAGGAAATTTTGGGATATGCTCTTGTGTATCCACAGTTTAGTGTCAGGGACATAAGCGAAGCATGTGTCTGCTCAAAATCCCATATATGGAACGTTTTAAGTGTACACGGCGCACATCCAGCGACCGTGGTTGGTACAAGAGTTTTTGCCTCAAGATGAAGATAAACGGTTAGACTTTTGCAATTTCATAATGAACAAGCTATAAACGGATCCGTCGTTTGGGAATGACATTCTCTGGACAGATGAGTGCACGTTTTCATAAACTGGTGTTGTGCATAGGCATAATACACACTTATGCTCTCTGCAAAATCCGCATGTCGTACGACCCAACAAGCATCAAGTACGATGGTCCGTTAACGTTTGGTGTTGCGTCTGGAAGGGAGCGTTAGTAGGACCCTTCTTTTATGATGACACGTTAACAGGTAAAAAGTATATGGATTTGTTACGTGGACTTATATGACTTCCTAGATGATCATGTTTCGTTAGCAGACCTCACCAAGATGTGGTTTCAGCATGATGAGGCGCCAACCCACAAAGCAGCTCCCTCCCGAACACTTCTACGTAGTATATTTCAAGACAACAGCATAGGTTATGGAGGTTTGATGGAATGGCCTCCTCGATCGCCGGATCTAAATCCTCTAGATTTCTTTCTTTGGTTTTTTTAAAGGCAAGGTCTACGAAGTAGAATCAGTGAGCCGAGTAGATTTGCAGAATCGCATTTTGTCCGCGGTCAGATGCATCACGCCTGAAATGCTGAGGAAAGGTCAAGAGAAATTTCAGTCACGTGTACGTCTATATATTATAGTCCAAGGAAGACACTTGGAGCACATGTGATGAGAAAGTATGAAACATGATATTTATCCGTTACACTTTGCTTATTTCTATCATGCTTTGTTTTTCTTTGAGTTTATCTGCGAGAAAGCACTAATTATTATGTTATTATTTCAAATTACAAAGTTAAAATTGTACGAGTTTGTGTACTGTGTTTTTATGTATTATACAAAATATACATTTTTTTAACAGCAGGGATTAGGCAAATATTATACTGTTTTTTGACTTGAACAACAACACTTTTGTCATGATCATACCTAGTCTAAAAGCTTGTTATTCTTCTGATAGGGCGATATGCTCCCATCTCCATTTGTGTAGGGTCCCCTCACTATGCGTTAAAACTTTGAACTGTAATTTATACGTGAATATTGGTCGTACAAATATCGAACTTTTTGTGTTTGCAATGATTTTGCATGGACACGATTTTCCTAAAATGGATGTAGGGGTCTGGGAGCTGTATACAAATTTATAATGTGTATTTTTTCACTAAAATGTTTTTACGCTTCAAACTTTTAATGTCTTCACTCTGTATCTAATTTTTACCATTATTGTAATTGGAAGTATGCATCTAGGACTAACGGTTGCGAAAATAAAGGTCGTTCAGGTTAAACGTGGACACGCTGTATAAAAGGGTGAATTTAAATTGTTTGATGAATTTTGGCGAGTTTCAACGTAACAGTTTTCGTAGAAATTTACAGCAAAAATGCTTTGTGAGAGCGAAAAATTAAATTTTATGGCTGCATTTTGGAAAAGTTTTTGAAATTTTTCAAAAATTTTTATCTCACAAAAAAATTTACAAAATTAGGATTTTGATTTTTTTCATTTGATCGGCACATAGTTCCATAAAGTTATAGATAATTCACAATTATCATCATCAATATTTAAACAAGTATTAATCGCACATTTTATTATTTATTTCTCAAAAAAATCATATTGTTGAATATAAATACCAGCTATTGCGGGATGAAAGCAAAGGACACTATTAATGTCTCGTCCAGAAATGTTTCGTTATTATGTGGTAGTGTGCAAGTATTGCAATCATGCTGTGGGATATCATATACATGTCAGGCCGCAATTTAAATATTCGACTTTTAAAAGGCAAGAAAATAAAGCAAAACGTTATCGATATAAATATTTCTAGAGATGCGCTTAGGATTAACAACTTAATTAATCGCATTTGATGCTTCTGGTAATATTATAATCTACAATCTTTTTGAAAGTTTTAAAAATTACTATAAGCAAAAATTAATAAAATGATGATTGGACAAGGATAAGATATTAACAAAACATTTATTTCTCACAATAAACAAAATACATGTGCAGTCTTCATTTTCAAAACTGTATTAAAACTTTAAACATTAATACATACGGAGATGATAAAATAAAATCCTTTTTAAATACCAATGCAGAGCATTCCTTAAATTATTCTTAAAATTTTAAGTTATATTAATTACATAAATCACACAAATATATTTATCATACAAGATAGCACCAATATATACAGATAATACATTTACATACATTTATTTAAAATGACTAGATTATAGGTTAAAGTGGATAAAAATACATTCACATTTGAAATAACGCTTTTAATAATAACATAAAGTAGCATAAATTTAGAATATACCAGAGTTTATAAACAATAAGAAAGACTCAAAATTATGCACCACATAATGTATTTATTTATTTTTTAGGAGAATAAAGATAAGACTCAGAATTATGCACCTCATAATGTATTCATTTTTAGGAGAACAAAGATAAGCGATTAATTAATGAGATTGAAGAAATGTTCAGTATTTTGTAACCGAAAAGGAAATCTGTGTTCTTTTCATTTTCATGTTCAAAAATCTTCTAAGTGTTAACCCTCTGAGCGCCCAATTATTGTGAACTTTTAGCTGTCAGGTGAGAAAGCTTAGTTCTTAAAGGAAATGAATCGATCTTTTTTGTATTTAATTATATCTTTGAAATCTTAAGAATATTTTATCCATGGTCGTTTAAGAAAATATGCATATAAATACGAGCTATCTGATTTCAACTTAACATGAAAAACGATTTATTCTAAGAAAAAAATCGAATTACATTGAGAATTCACCTGTTAGGAAAACAAATAAATGAATTACTCTGTTTCTATGAGAATATCTTCTGGAACAATATTTTCATTTGGATCTTTCCCATTCTCTTGGAATGTTAACTTTTCCTTATTATAAAAACATATTCTGCAGCTGGCTCTCGGATTGAGTTGTTTCGTTAAGGTACCCGACTAGGTTCGGAGGAAAAATTAAAAAAAACATGCACAAAAAAGACTTAGAAAGCTAAACAACAAAAATGGGCTTAAATAATCACAACAAGAAATAAAAATTTATATATCATCAGTAGTTTTCGAAAATAATATTTTTTTCATGAATTTTAATAAAAATTTCAATGTTAAGGAAAAAAAGCATAATTGAAAAAATATGGGACATATTTAATTCTAATTTTGCATGCGTGCTTCTCAAACTATCTAGAATGTAATAAACCGCAAGATAAAATTTATTTTAATAAATAAATATTTTAGGAACATTCAAAGCTGATTGAATGATTGATTGGTTGATCTGTTTTTTGCTGATTTTTCGCCAAAATTATCCTATGTTTCGAACTGAAAGTGACTGTAAAACATGACTGAATAAAGATATCATAAAATCTGCGGTCTATTACACCCTCAAAGGTTTTTGACACATGTGTACCGAATTTCAATGAATTTTAGTGAATTGTTTTGGATATATCACGTTCTTCTTGGGCCAATTTTAGTAAACTTTTCATTTTTCAGAAGACGCATTTAAAAAATACTGTGTGTCCGTAAAGTCATGGTGCACTTTTGACCGGTCACAGGAAAGCAACGAAGCAAGATAGACAGGTGACATCTTCACCAAATAAAAGGAAAATCTCCAGGTTTGCATACTTGTTCAGCGCAGTTTGATGTGGGCTCCATTTATTGCCTTACACTCATCTAAACGATAGTCCAGTTCTTCCCACACACGAGTAAGGACGTCTGGTGTAACAGAGTGAATAACGTCCGTGATTCTCTGTTTTAAATGATTAATGTCGTTGATACGTTCACTGTACACATGTTGCTTCACATAACCCCACAAGCAAAAGTCTAATGGCGTTATGTCCGGGGATAGTGGTGGCCATGACATGACAGCATCCATGCCTATCCACCGCTGGGGGAATGTTGTATCCAGAAACTCACGATCAATGTTGCCGTAGTGTGGAGGAGCGCCGTCCTGTTGAAAGATGACACCTTCTGGAAATTGTGTAACTGCATACAATTACAACATGTCAAGGTAGATGTTTGACGTCACAGTCGGCTCTGAACGGTGCGTGGTGTTGCGTCATCACCTGCGCGCGCACACCGTTGCACTATAGACACTCTTTGTGATACTGTCCAATGTAGCGCAAGTTTCAACCTTTCGTTTCGTTTCTGTCCACCACGACAAGCGTTCATGACTGCACCATGACTTTACGGACACACTGTATAATAACACATTAATTAAAATAAATATCAAGGAATAAAACATTGAAGGAATAAAAATGAAAACAAAGACTGTTTTAGAATCTTAAAAGTTGCGGCTTTATTTTTCTTCGAAAATCGCTTCTTCAACCTTGTCGGATATAATCCCATTTTGAATAAATTTAAATATTCCTGGGAACGTATTTCATGATATTGAACCATGATCAGACGGCATGCCATTCCACTCTTCAAGCTTATATACATCTCAAATTAAAGAAGTTTCACCCTTGGAGAAAAATGAATTGCATGCCATTTACAAACGATTCATGAGAGGTGAATACCAAATATTATCCCAAGCCCAAAGTATTTTGTGAATTCTGAGTAGAAGAAAACTGAATTTGTTTCAAGAAGCAAAATTGACAGAGAATTAAAAAATGAATGCTGAATTATAATTTTCTTTTTATCTTCTCTTTTAAAATGTATAGGAGAAATTTAAATTTAAATTATTATTTTTGATCTTGATGGAATACATAATCTTTTTAGTTGGCAATAAAATTCGCCTTTCTATTTAGAAGACCAACCTCGTGATTTATTTATGAGATAACGTTTAATATTCTTACTTTCTCATATCTGCTATAAATTTAGAAATTTTCCAAGCTGTACAAAAAATGAATAGAAGCTTTAAAAAATTATTATTTAAGTTTTTTAATGACTCCGTTCTTTATGACTCCGTTTATTTTCTTTTAATTTAAATTTCTATTATCCGTTCTTTAAAGACATTCTTTTCGTCTGAAATCATTGCACATCGTCACACATTTCTTCATTTATACAGCATAATTTTCAATGACAGAAAACCAGAGGTTTCTGTAGCAGCGGAGGTAAAATGAGATAAGAATGGTCCGTTGTATAGTTTCATTTTCATTTCAGTCGGATATGTCGTTAGACGACAAAGCTTGCGTTTTCACTCGAACTCAAAGATCCCTCATCAATTCCCTATGTATACGCCATGACACTATCCCCAAATGAAAGATGCATATTTCATATAAAAGAGTTGGAGCATTAGATTTTTTAAACACGAAACCCCATGAAGTAGACAAAATATATGGTATCGTTATATCTCTTTAATCCCGAGGCGACATTTTTGTTATAGTCCCTTTAAAACCGGGCCTTTTTTGGAGGAAGCGACATCATGAATTGGACTCTCCTAACCTGAGTGGTTATTTACACCGCCGCCTCACACCCTGCTGCTTCTAAACGGACATTAACTCTTTAAACACGAGGCTACTTTTTCTTCTAGCTCCTTTAAAACCGGGACCTTTTAGAAGGAAGCGACATGAATTGGACTCTTCCAACCTGGGTGGTCATTTACCAACCCATCCCCTGCTATAACCTTCCCTTAAGGCACGCGGAAATGGGCTGCGGTTGGCAAGGATAACTGGACCCTCCCTACGACTCTTATCTTCTAAGCGATCTCTAAACCTCACCTCCCCTCAAAAGAAGCCAACCGCCTCAGATTGGCCTTCTTCGCTGTTAAAGGGAAATTTTTAGACCACCCGGGACCGCCTCGCTCGGTGTGAGAGGGTTGAAGATTTTTGAACCCTCTATAATATGTCAAGAACTTCAATGTTTATTTTCCAAATGAAACATAAATGCTTTGAGAAGTGCAGACGCCAACACTTTTATTTGTAATCATATAATTGCGTGTAACTATATATCTGTTTTAGAAACTTCCTCCTTTTTTGGTGTAATATTTCCGGAAGTTAGTAAGGAAAAACGCCAAAATATAGTTTAATTTTTAATTAATTAAAATTCTAATTAAAATTTCAAAAAAGTATGCTTGTGCCGAATTTAGTTGCTCTAGGTCTAGCGGTCTGTCCAGTAGAAATCCAAACACACACTCACATTCTCCTTTATTATTAAAATGTAATAGAGTAAATTATTTTTATTTCTTAATTATTTGTTTTTATTTTTAATTGCTCAGATGACTACGGCATCAGTTTTGAAACGGGAGAAGCGGCATATATTGTGGCATATAGTTGTGATTTTACTTTAATTTTTTTAATTATTAGTTTTTATTTTGAATTGTGCAGATGACTACGGCATCAGTTTTGAAACGGGAGAAGAGGCATATATTGTGGCATATAGTTGTGATTTTAATTTAATTTTTTTAATTATTAGTTTTTATTTTGAATTGTGCAGATGACTACGGCATCAGTTTTGAAACGGGAGAAGAGGCATATATTGTGGCATATAGTTGTGATTTTACTTTAATTTTTTTAA
>BGPR01045771.1:0-12227 GCA_013235015.1 Araneus ventricosus | reverse complement strand
ATCTCCTATTTCTCATTGTGAATTTCCTTTGTTAAAACACTCGTTCGATAACTTTCATTTCGAATTTGATTCCGGGTCAGACGATAATTACCCCTTTCATTTCCGCCATCTTTTGTCGAGGTTCCATTGTAGCCTCTAACACATTCGTTATCAACGCGTGGTTTATTCGAAATCGTCATTTTTCGCAGAACGCTCATTAGCCATTTTTTTCGATTAGAACTTTCCTGTTCGGGCCTGCGTTAGCGAATTAAATGACTGCAGAAAGTGAGCGAGCCGTCTGTTGCATTCGATAATGAGCCGTCGTTGATTAACTGTAACCGGGATAGGTAAGCCGCTTTCAGGTTTAGTGTAGCATGCGAAATGAAAGATCGTTTACGCCAAGTAACATCATTACGTAAACATTTCAGAAAGTCTGGAAGTAGAAATGAGCTGCTATTCAAACTTAAAAGCTGAATGATGTTTGAAGCAATAAAAAACATTTTGACCGTGAAGTCATTTACGATCCACGTGCGCCATTTGTATTCATCTACTTGTTCCATCTAGTTTGCCGTAACGAATGATTCATAACAAAATTTCAGTTTTTTTTACCGATTCATATGAATAATTGACTGGAAATATGCACACCTAATTGTTCATTATATTTTCATGAGGACCTAGAATACATTTTTGGAAAAAAATAGTTTTGGAAGATCTGCATATATTTGAAAAATTCGAAAATCTCTGCATCCCTACCCACAATAAAAATATGGAGAAATTCGTTTGAAAATAATAGGAATTCTTTGGGAGATCGATTCATATAAAAAAATAAGTATATTTTAAATAAAATTACACTAAGAAATGGTTATATGTTTAGTAAAAATACAGCTACAAAAATCACAGACTTGCAACTTGTTGGCGATAATTTCAGAGTATCTGGCTTTTTTTTCCCAATATTTAGGATTTGATGAGGATTCATTTAAAGATAACATTATTTATCAGTCACATACATATTGACAGTAATTTAGCCCTGTAAAGGGCTACTTTTTTCCAGTAGTGTTATAGTAAAATGGCTTTGGGATTGAGATATATTTAAGAAAAGAAATTTATTTAGCTTATTCGATGACATTAATTTTTGTAAATTAATTTTGCTAATTAATAATTAATTATCAAGTCGAGACTCTTCGTTATGGCTTGAGAAATGAATCTGGAACATCTCATTTTTTGTTTCATCGAAAAATTTGGCGAGAACTTACGCCAACCTTAAAAAATGCATTTTAGAATTGATGAAGTTGATGGTAAGTACACTTGGCAAGGCCGTATAAAGGATTAAGATGTGAAGGTGAACTCTCTCTTAACGAAATAGACAATTTAGAATGATTATTAATCGTTCGAGAATCGCGATCTTCATAGCTCGAAAGTTTGAGCAAACTTGTTTAGTGAACACGGCAAAATGACGTAAATGTAGAGGAGAAGAAACATATTTGCCATCTCCACGACACTGGAAAAAACGCAGACTACAGAAGAATAGCAGACCGGCACTCGGTCAATCGTTTCTTCCCGTTTTTGCTTCTTTTTCACCTTTTTAGGTTAATGTGCATAGAGAGCAATGAAATACTTCCCGGTTTAATGCATATTGATTTATTTTGCGTTTGTTTTTTTGCAGCAAATTGTAAAGATAAATTCTTAATTACAAAGAGACTTAATATTTGGCGTTAATAATATGGAATTTTGGACTAAAAAGGATTGTCTGTACACCGTTGTATGAGGTATACATAACATATTAAAATAATAATAATGTAGTGAACAAATAACAATTATAAGCACCGTCGAATAATCCACTAGAAATACTTAAAAATTAACAAATGCACGCTTTAATTGCATGCAAGCGACCAATTTGCATACCATTACTGTCATGTGAGAAAAGTAGCTGTGTGTGCCATCTGGTTTCAAGTCGTATTACGCCGTGTCCTGACGGACAATAAATTCCAAAAATAAATGTGTGGCGTAATCAACTTATACCCGTGAGCCTGAATTGACTCTGGTAAGATCATTGAAACTGGAGAGTTTGTTCATATGAACAGTAAACTACCTAACAAAATGAAATTTTTTTTTGAAAAAAAGTAATAATTCAAAAAAGTTGAAAAAGTCAAAGGGAAAAGAAAATAATCCGGCAGATGTACTTTTTCAAGGTGACACAGATCTGCGGGGATTCTAACATATAACAACAGGAATACTTTTCTGTGTGGAATTCCGGAAGTAGTAAAAGAAAATCACCTAAGAGAATTTCTGGAACCCATGGGATCTCGAAGTATTCCAGATTGAAAGAGAAGAAAAATGGTCCAAATACTCAATAAATTTGCCCTTATTGCCAAAAAGCAGAAGGAAAAAAAGACAGCCCTGAAAAAGTACATCTGCCGGATTCTTGTCTTTTTTCCTTTGACTTTTTCAACTGTTTTCAATTATTTCTTTTTTTAAAAAAAAATTCATTTTGTTAGGTAGTTTATTACATTTTCATTACTGTCTTGGTAGCTTGCAGCATATAGCTCTCTCTAGATGCTTTGTTTGTATTTTATTTTATTTAATTTTGTATTTTATTGACTTTTGTTTTTTCGTTAACTGTTATATTCTTTTTGTGTTAATTAGCTTCATATGAACAGGACCGTCTTAAAAAACGTGAGCGTCCTGGGCTAGGGTAATTTGAAGTCCCATCAGAACCAAACTACAAGGTCTGACCAACAAGTAGAGTGAATCACCCCACAAATCCAAAATGGGAACAACCCGATTATCAGCGACACCTTTGTCGTGTTCTGTAACAGGGTTGCAATATTGGCCTTTTTAAGGCCAAATTATGGAAATTCGGCCTGTTCCCAAAGCCCTTAGCCTAAGGAATTTTGCTTTGGCCTTAGATTCATTTTTTGTATTTTTTGGCTTTATTTTCGGTAATGACTTTTAGAGCAATTTTTAATAACCTATTTACTTAAATTGATTACTTCTAATGATTATTAAATATTTTTAATAAATTTTTGATATTACACTTTTCAAATTATATATAGTGAGGTGTCGAACGAAATAGCTCTTGAATAGAGCAAGGATGCTTTAAATTTTTTTCACTTAAATTTTAGTTTAATAATAGAGCATTGCACATATCCCTATCAAGTGAGATTTGTTTTCATGAAAGATAGCGTTTTTTTCTTATAACCAATGAGGTCTTCAACCAGTTTGTGAAATTTGGCCTTAATTTTAAGAAGGTTTGGTCTTATTTCGCTATTTTGGTCTGGCAACCCTGTTCTGTAATATTCAGTAAACAGTAGTGTGTGGTTTCATGAGTCTGTGAGTCCTGATAAATTTGTTATCGACTGTTGTCTGTGTGTTGATTTTGTGCGTGTCATGGAGAAGACTCCTGCTTTCTGTTGCACGATAACGCACAGCCCCAGTAGCACAAAGATATTGTACAATATTGTACGATATTGAACAATATTCGCAATATTGTATAATATTGTACAATACCATATAATATCGTACAATATCGAACAATATTGTACAATATAGTGCGACATGTTGTGCTGTCTGGGAGCCGCATACCGCTACTCTTGTAAAGCGGTTTTTGGCTGAACATGGGGTTACTGAACTGTATTGTAACTGTATGTATACTGAATTCCACAGTATTCCCCAGACCTATAACCAATATATTTTTTTCCAGTTTCCTAAACTTAAAGTGGTTCTAAAAGGGCGAAGATTTACAGACATTACTCACATTTAAGCTCCTGTGACACGAGAATTGAAAGCTGTACCACAATAGAGGAGTTTTCAAGAACTTTCGACGATTCGTACACACGTTGTCAGAAGTGCTTAAAAACAATCAACATAAAAAAATAGAATAAATTGAAAAAAGAATCTTAACTAAAAATTATACTAGAGCAATATAAAAAAAATTAAAATTGTTTTTATTTATAAACAATACAACTTATAGAGTAAAATTTAGAAAAATTAGAAAAAATGAATTCATTGTTTAAGTAGCGGGCAATTGCAGCAGCGAAACAAAAACAGAGAACAACAGAAATCAAGATCATACAAAAGAAAGCCAAAAAGAATAAAAATAAACTCAGAGTTAAACGAAAATAACGAAAAGAAAATAACAAGGAATCCATTCTAGTTACAGAAAAATTTCCCAATTATTATTTTGAATCCATTTCAAATAGTTCTTAGCCCTTGAGAAAGTGGACTAGAATGGATTCCTTGTTTGTTTTGGGTTATTTTCGTTTAACTCTGAGTTTATTTTTATTCTTTTTGGCTTTCTTTGGTATGATCTTGATTTCCATTATTTATCATTAATTATTTAATTAGTATGATTATTATTATTTATGATTTCCATTATTTATTATTAATTATTTTGTCATTCACCCTACTTGTTGATCACACCTTGTAGGAATTCCAGCTCCTATGATCCAACGGAAATAGCGACCTCTTGAAATAATTGAGGAACAAAGTTGCAAGCTGATAACCGCTTTACAATTGTGCGAATTGGCGCCTTTGCAAAACAAGATTTTGCAATCCAGCTTCTGGCCATCCCTTATTGTATACATGACCAATTTAAACAGCTACATATCTACTAATAATAAAGGACATTGTATGTGTGTGTACCGCTGAACCTAGAGCTACGAAATTTGGCACAAGCATAATTTGGTGGTCAGGAATGTGCACCTCGGAACCGCTTTCCCGAAATTCTAATTAGTAGAAAATTAAGCGAAATTTTAGGAATTTTTCCTTAATAACTTCCGAAAACATTATAGCGCAAAAATTAATTTCACATCATATGAAAATTCAAAAAGTAATTTTTTCAATGTTATCAATTAATTTGCCGTACCATTTTCTCTAATTTTAATAAATCAAAACAATATTTTAGGCATAATTTACACTAATACTTTTCATTGTTGCAATTAAATTCAAACTGTTGTTTAACATTGTTTAAACAAATATTTATTTGTGTGTTTCCCTTCCATTGTTGAAAGCTAAGGTCCTGATGTATTTTACTTTCTTTTATGTCATCAATTTTTCTGTGAAATCTGTGATCAAAACCCTGTAAGATAGTACGTGTATTAGGAATCATATCCAGTAAGCTGAACGATTATGATAGCTATGTTTTAATTCTTTTTATCAGTGTGTTTCAATCCAGATAATATGCTGCTGTGCGTAAATGCACCTCGCCATTTTAATGTTGAAATGAAATGCTTATTTTCAGGGGTATTACCAGTGGGGGGACTGGGAGGAAGGGCCCCCCTGTCGGGATGCTGTGCCTCCTCGCCGGGGGAAGTTTTTGTACCACGTCGGGGAAAATATTTGTACGGAATATTCAACTACTTGATAAATAAAGATCTGGCGGAAATTTCAGCCCAATTTCATTACATTCGTCCCCCCCCGTACAGCAGGTCGAGCACCCCCTGTTGGGGAGACAGTGTCGCCCCGTCGGGCAAACTCTAACGCCACTCCTGCTTATTTTGCACGAGGAATAAGATTGTTAAGTTGGCGCCGACAGCTTACAAATAGATATTACATGACACGGACATTTATTCGACTCCGTTAGGGACGTTCACGCAGACAATGAACAGAATAGGTGTAAAGCTACTGAAGGAACACTGGTAAAATGCGTATCACTATTTGAAGTTTAAAATTACTTTGTTGAGGGAACCGTGAATATGAAATTATGCATAAGAGACTCAACTGAAATTATACTCCCCGCCTGTCAAACAAGCTGGTCGCTGAAGACGGCTAGTTATAAAATATTCATACATTGATTTTGTATGAATATTTTTTAAGGGGACATACGACTCTTAAACCTCGAAAAAATGGGGGAAACTGTCAAATTCGAGACATTTTATTTCTGAAACAATGCAATTCGCAAACTCACTTTTTTTCTAGAAAAATATCTGTTCTTTCTGTTATAGTACACGCATTTTCAAACCTTCATATTGGTATGTATTTATTTGAGAGAGTAATAAATATGGGTATAATTTTTGGAGAAAAATGAAATAGTCACCTTGAGCGCCTGATTACGGATAAAATAATGGTCTAAACAAAATATTTGAATCTAATAATCCAACCAGTCTGTTTAAGAAATTGAACCTAAATTGATGAACATTTAAATTTAATTTCTATTTTATATACCAGTTTAAAATAAAAATGTTAAAAATTGTTAAAATTTCAACTTTTCTAAGCACAATACATATTCATAAAAATGTTATGCAAAAATATTCAATATTTTTCAGATATCGTGTGCGCAATATCAAAACAACACATTTTGAGATATAGCGCTTTAAAATTATGGCCATATTGAATGTTTACGTTGAATAGCTGATGCATTTTCCTTCATAATTTTCATAATTATGGGAATTTTTTTTAACTCGGATTGTTTTAAATTGTTCAGAAAAGACATGGGAATAATATATATATATATATTTTTCATAAAATCGAAAATTTTCTAGGTTTAACAGTCGTATGTCTCCTTAACTTATATGCATGTTTATGTGACATTACAAAATCGATGGTTGTTTAGTTACAAGCCCTGATCATATTTCTACTTTTAACATAATAAAAATCAGAATTGAATACATTTTTTGGTTCAAAATTATAATAATATCAGTTTAATAAATTTTTAATCACTCTTGGATCGATGGCTTCCCGAGACTATAGCCCACTGGGTAGTTTGACCCTGCAAAGAAATGCTTAAGAAGAAATTGTATCGCTATGAGTCTTTCTCGTAGAACAAGAAATGTACCAGATTAACTGATTTTTTAAAGTTCCATGACAATATTTCTTTTATTGCCACAACAACGAGTTTTTAATCCTGTTTATTTTTTATGTTGGAGTTTTTTAATTCAGAAGGAAATCATATTAAGTTAAATAAAAAATAATATACCGCTTTTTTTGAAAAATACTACTCAAATACTTTCTCGGATTTTCCGATATTTAAGAGCTTGATAAAAAATTAGAACTCTGCAATCTGGTTGGCTTGTTCCTCACCATGCTATAGAATTCTGACAAGAAGATTTTAAAAACTATTTTTTTATAAAAAGAAAAGACAGAGGCAGAAAAAAAAAATGGCGAGCGATTGATGTGTGAGCTTAGTTTCCGAAAATCTATACTTCTGATTCTTCGAAGCGTGAATTCAACTTCCTCAGATATTTTCTTCGCCAGCGAAAAAGAGTTGAGATGTTCCTTTTTTTTCCCTTTTGGTGAGCTGTATGAACGAGAATCAAAGAAACCGAGAGGAAAATCATTGAAAGCCTTTTATGATGGAAAAGAAAAAAAAAGAATAGAATTCGGTAACTGTACTTATAAAAAATACCTAGATGTAGGTAATTTGCATTTAGTTAAAGGAAATTAAGATCGAAAGTTGGGAAGTTGCAAATTTTGCTTTTGATATATCCTTTTCTGTAATTTCAAGTGAAAGTATTGAATTGTTTTTAATATGGATATAAGTGAAATAATTTACCATGCGATGTTAAAAATTAAACTTTGCATTAAACAGAATGGCGCAAAAATGCAGAAACTTGCAATAAAATACGAAAGAAAGATATTTTAATGATACAAAAAAGAAATTACAGAAGAACCAGAAGAAGTAGATAATAGTAATAACAATATACCTTTAGCGCGCAACGCAGCAACATCCAGTGTTTTCATTAACAATATTGTCTATATTCAACTAACCAATTAAGATACAATCAAATAACAAAAATCATGCTTCAATAAAAATCATAATACATTGAGATTAAACAAATAAAATGGAAAAAATGAAAGAGAACACGAATAGCGAACTTTTTCAAAGTGCCACTCGCCGTCGGGGTTCTAAAATGGATAAATTTTCTGTCAAGGGAATGACTTAATAGTCAAATAATATTCCCTCTGTGGCCTTAATTTATCTAATAATTAAAATAACGCAGGAAAAACCTTTCTTAAATAAAAAAGCAATTATTGGATAAATTCAGGCCACAGAGGGAATATTATTTGACTATTAAGTCATTCCCTTGACAGAAAATTTGTCCATTTTAGAAATCTGATGGCGAGTGGCACTTTGAAAAAGTTCGCTATTCGTGTTCTCTTTCATTTTTTCCTATTTTATTTGTTTAATCTTAATTTGATATAATTTTTATTGAAGCATGATTCTTATTGTTTTATTGTATATTCATTGCTTTGTTATTAGTATAGTAATAGCAATTATAGTTATTAGTATATATTAGTATATAGTATATAGTTATACTACATACTAATTAGTATTTACTAGTATTAGTATATAGTTATTAGTAATTATTAGTATAGTTATAGTAATAGTAATCTTCGAACTGTAATTAAAATTATGTATTTAGCTTCTATGTACACATGAGTATTCAGGATATTCAACTTTCATGAAATTCAATATTACTGATCGAAGATTCAAGCTTAAAAAATATCAGTTTGTGCAAGAATTAAGCCTCTCGTAGAGTGTACCGAAATTCACCAAGTTGCAATACCGATATCTTTCTCAATACTAACGGTTTTGAACAGGAATATTTATATAAGTTGTCCTATATATCTGGCTCTGAAGTTATGAAAAAAAAAATGTACGCTACATTTCGCACATGCGCAGTAAAAAATTATTTACTACAAATGCTCATATTTCCCGTAATATTCAAATTTTAATACAATGCTTCTTTTAAATATTGTCAAGTATTCCGTAAGTTTCGTACAATTTGGTGGGAAACTCTGCATGTTATAAGCAAAACACATGAGGAAAAAATTCAGGATTTTTTAAGAAATCCTATGTATCTTCACGAATATTTATAAAAAATTTACGAAATTGCATGCAAATATCATGCACATCAAGCATAACCATTGACGAAAGTCTCATCACGTTATCAGCTTTCTTTGAAACGGGATGAGTTGGTATTTTCTTTTGCATTCATCACTTTTTGGTATGTCCCCTAAATGCTCTCGTGACTAAATCTTCACTGTAAAATGTGAGTTCAAGCCTAATTATTTACATGCTCGAAATTTAAGTAAATCCATGCAGTCTTTCGGGAGATATTCGAAAAAATGAAAATTTTAAAGTGTTCACATTAAATTGGTATTTATTGTGCATACTAGCTGTTACCCGCGACTTCGTGCGCGAAGAATTTGAATTATTAAAGTTTTTAAATTCACGAATGTAAATGTTTCGTTGCATGTTGAAAGGGAAATTAAAAGTTTTGACGGTTGATAATACATAATTGGACGACTAACAGGAGTGTATGCTGTTATAGTTAGGTAATTTGTTTATCTGCGCTAACACACTTTTGTATACGACGTTTTTTGTTTTACGTTTTTTGCACGGATATAGAGGTTTTATGGTCTCGGCACACGTGAACATGCCACATATAGTTTCCCATGGGGAAAATATGGTTTTTCCAAATGTACACCTGTACCTTTGAGTGTCTGGCCCTGAGCCTGCCAAATACTAATTTTAAAGGGAATTTTTACCTTTTGATATTGGATGGTAAATCCTTCGGTATTATCGGAATGCGTGAAATTAAAACACTTTCTCATTTATAAACACTCTCACGATGTTTGGACCTAGGTGTGCAATTTGTAACCGTGCGCAGTCTCGGTACATCGAGGTTACGTATCAATAGTACTGGCACACCGACTTTTAATCTCAGCTTGTCGGAAGGTACCCCTGACAATTCTAAGGAATTGAAAAACTTGTTATCTGTTATATGAAGAAGTTGATGTTACTTATTATTGCCCATTAGCGCATCTACAGGTAGATATTTTGTAATATCTCCCTCCATTTCTGACATTTTTATTTTATTTATCCGACCTAACTTTCATTAATGAGTGCCGAAATTACCAATTCAAAAACCATTCTCTTATTCCTCCTTACAGTAACCTCCGTTACTGTAAATTACATTGTTGTACTCAATGATATCTTCAGGCCCTTATAATCTGTGGAATATACCATCCGTCATGCTATATGTCATCCACTTCTACCATTCAAAAGAATACATAAAACAAAATATTACATCTTCGCATATTTACCTTTAGTTATAATTAACATTAGGTTCTAAATATTAATCCAAAAACTCTTGCAGCTATATCATATCTATCAATAGATTTCTGTCCCGACGTCAATTTATGGACAGCTTCTTGAATAAAATCTGATATGGAAAAGATACAAATATAAATAACTAAAATTAAATACACTGCAAACTCGAAAAATGAAAATCAAGCATCGAGTTGAGTAATTTAAGTTATTATTCCATAAATAAATTATTGGTTTATTTTCTCAGAAAGATCACATAATCGCGGCTTTCTTTACGATCACGTGATGTTTGACATTAAAAATAAGTTATTCCACGTGTAGTGTGGCCGCGTGTGTAACAAACAGACAGACACACACTTTCTCATTTAATATATTATTAAGGATTTATTATTTGTTAGGAAACGCAGGTAAAAATGACAGGTGATATGAACTGCAGTGACTTTTTAATCTAATTAAATAAGCTTTAGAATTCTTTAAGAACCAATTAAAACATTGCCAAACGATATTTGAAAAAAAATAAACAGAAAAAATAATGGCAACGTAATTACACCGTTGCCTAGCAACTCATCAGTATCAATTCTAGTATCATTAAATTTGATTTATTCTAAAATCGTCTGCGTGTCAACTTTTTATTAAATTTTGAAAAATTAATAAAAATTGAAGTAAAAATGTCACATATATAAAATTGATATAATTAAAAAGATAAATTTTGAACTTTAAAATGGTATAAAAATAATTTTCGGGGGATAATTTGCTCCTAACTTACAGCGGAAACACTGTTTCGGTTATTTTTTAATTAACAGACTGTTTAATTAACCTTTGGGCTTTAAAAAGTTGACAGTAATCTTCCCCTTGTCTTAATTGATAAGTGCGCAAAGTTTGGTTAAAATCAGTGCAGTGGTTTAGGAGGAGATGTGGAACATAGATACATACAAACATACATACAAACATATATACAAACATACATACCCACAATGATTTTTATTTATATTAAGATTTGCAAGCAATTATACAAAACTATCAATACAAACTTCAATATAAGAGTAGTAATGTACATAAATGTATTGTAATATTATAATACAATAGCGACTGGTTAGTGATGGGTTTGGCGAGCCAGAACAATGTTAACACCTCCGTCACCGACGATTGGTCACTTTCGACGTCATACAGTGCACTTCCACTTCCAGCTTTATACATTTGGATGTAAAAGTAATCCCAGGACAATTTTAAAGATGTCTGTTTGTTTGTCGGTATTTTTAGATGATGACGGATAACAGAATCTGATGGTTAATCTAAGTTTTTCTGTACATCTAAAGTGTAATATTTTTTGTCTTCTAATTAACTTGTACTAAAGTGACATAAAATGTCATTAAAATTCGCTCAAGTGCGACAGAAAAAATGCGTGTTTAGAAGAAAATGAAACAGAAAATTGATCGTATCAGTGAAAAATTTTGTTATTGAATATATTCACGGCAAATGTATCTGCAACACACCGCATATCCCTTCAGTCAAAATATGTGGATATGTATTTTTTTGTGTCTCTTTTTATTTTTAGGAATTCTTTGGCTTTTATTTTTGTCGTTTAAATAAAGAAGTATTTAATATTTTGGAACTTCTATTTTGAGATAAAACTCACAAAACTTTATCATATCCAGTTTCAAGGCGCGTTTTTCCAGTCCAAAAATTTAATGCATCACGTTGCTATATCATAAGCCAACATAATCACATATTGCCAATGTTGGCAATATGCGATTTGATTTAACCTCGTTCAGAAATCATCCGAGAAAAATCTTTGCTTAGAAAGTTCAGTGGCAAAAGGAAAATTTAATCTCTTAATATTTAACGATTATGATGATTAAAGCAATATAAACATTTTAATATAATATTACCATATTTTCTTTTGTAATTGTTGTCTGCGTGTCTATTTTCTGTAAATATTTGTTATCGTCTGCAGCGAGATGCATTTTTTTTTATCTTGCCTAGTGTCTTAGAAATAAATTTCGCTTAGCATTTATAAATGAGTCGATGTCCGTATGCTTTTCTATCTAAAAATAATTCTAAAAACGTTGTCCGTGTGCTTTTTTATCTAAAAATAATTCTAAGAACGTTGTCCGTGTGCTTTTCTATCTAAAAATAATTCTAAGAACGTTGTCCGTGTGCTTTTCTATCTAAAAATAATTCCAAGAACGTTGTCCGT
>BGPR01045770.1:0-12228 GCA_013235015.1 Araneus ventricosus | reverse complement strand
CAAAGATTGGAGATGTTTGCAGGTGGGGTGGTCGAGATGAAGTGAAGCTGTGGCCAAGGCTGGTGGCCTTTTATACCCTTTGAAAAAAAAAATTTTTTTTTGAAGTTAAACAAGATCATCCTCTCTAACATTATGGTCTATGGTGACATATTGAAAACGAAGGGGTCTTGTCATTTTCAATGCGTCGCCATAGACCATAATGTTAGAAAGAATGACCTTGTTTGGAATTGAAAGTTTTAATACCTTAAGTTCCTTTTCTCTAACATTATGGTCTATGGCGAAGGAGAAAAGATAAGTTGCATGTGACCTTATCATATCATGTAACACAAAGACCTAATATTTTCTCTTTATAGGGTGGTAACATCCACAAGTTGCGTTGCGACTCTGATCTATACTAAACTACGGGAGAAGGAGAACAACTCAACTTTCACTCCTTCGGTTCTTCTTTTTGCATTGTAACATGCAACACGACCAACACCCAAATGAAATGGCGAAGGAGAACTATTCACATTACAGACTCGGTGCTTGCCTATATGGATGGCCCATGGGATCTTCAAAGCATCCCATAGTGGTTTCTGTTTGCGCATGCGCAGTACGTTTCACGTCATATCTCGACATCTATCGAGGCTAGGGACTTGGTTTTTGGGTACAGGGTATGATGGGATACCTTCCTGCACCCACCACGTTTGCGCATGCGCAGAACCCTTCCTGTCGAAACTAGCTTCCAGAGCGTCGGATCGATGCCGGGTCCACTATACGATGCATGGGGTCGAAAAAATACGATAGACACCAACTTCCGGTTAGACCGGAAGTGGATTTATTTTCACGGTGGGTGGGTCATGTATGGTATCAAACGAATCGTCTCGACACATCATGTCGATTGACATTGTTACCAAAACCCTGGCCTCGATAGGGTTCCAGATCGAATTTTTCCATTTTTTAAAGGCATTGAACATTGAAACGAGTGGTATCGTTGGGTACTCCTCGACGCATTCTACATGCTGGTGAAAATTTCATGTCACTAACCCCACTGGTTCCCGAGATATGGGCTCTGAAAGCTTCCAAAATGAAATGTTTGCTCGCGCTTTACACCTTTCAATTATCACAACAGGATTTCAATGTTGCTTTGGGTGAATCTTATTTGACATTCTCTATCGAACGATACCTTATTCGAGTGGCTGCTGCCATTAGGAGCCGAGATTGAAAATTTCGAGACCGGGTTTCAAAAAATTCAAATTGCTCGAAATGGGAAACGAGTGGTATCGTTCGAAAGGACTCGACACACTCTACGTGTCGGTCAACATTTCATGTCGCTAGCCCGTTTCGTTTCCGAGATATGGGCTTTGAAAGTTGCAAACATCTTGCAAACACCTCCGAGGTCGGTGATGAATGGATACAAAAAAAATGGGGAGAATGCAGAGGACCAATAGAGCCGTAAAAAACACTCTATTTGCCCTCTGCATTCTCCCCATTTCTTTTGCCATCCTACAACAAGCAGACAATGCGGATGGACATTGTTCACCTAGAAGCCACTGGGCTCCTTTGAGGAAAAAAAGACAACACATTTGCATTTTTGAAACATGCACCATTTTAGTGCAGATTTATTAAAAAACTATTTACAAATGGATGATGATTTACAATTTTATAATGACTTTCAAAAGTCCTCTATCGACAGTTACACTGTCTACAGTGTTTTTTTAAATGCTGCAAGTTTAAAATGATGACATCTTTTTCAATAATGTCTTCCCACACAATGGATTGCTTGGGCTCTTTGCTTACTGGCTCGTCCGCTGTTATGGGTTGCTTGGGCTCCGAGATGCTGCTTGCTGGCTCTTTGCTTGCCTGCTCGTCCGCTGCTGCTGGTTGCTCTTTGCTTGCCTGCTCGTCCCAGTAATTGCCCCAGTCGGATGATTCTGGTTTGTCTGCTGGCTCGTCGGAGGTACAAAGTCATCCCTAAAGTCAGCCTGGTTACACAAAATTGGCCTCGCCAGGTCACCCAATTTGTGACTGAACATGGGCCGTTCCCCTATTACCTGCACAGATTCGGGAAGCATAGGGGAAGCATGGGGACCCATTCTGCGCATGTGGGAAGAGGGAACGCCATTCCACTATCACAGTGCCCCTCACTTCTTCCTTCCACCTTAGGGACCCAAGCGGGCATTTTCCAGGACGCATGGTACAAGTCCTGTGGTGAGGCACCCACTCCCTCAGGGACAAAGTGGTGAGGTTAGTGAACTTTCTATTTGAACCCTGATAAGTCCTCAGCCCAACAGCACTAGCCAAAGGCTCCCCTAGTGGCCTGGCTTTTGCAGCCAACCACTCCAGTGGGTCTCAGAGTAAGAAACAACTCCTTCTCAGTCAAGAAAGCAATTTTCTGACATCCACGCATCTTGAACAGTTGGCCAGAACAATTACACACGAACTCCTTCTGTCCTTACTCCACTTAGCGAGCACAGGTACCCAGAAAGTATGGTCACAAGCTCCATCCATGCAAAATGTCAGAGAACTGCACCTTTTTTAATAACTGTCTCAGCACTCATTCTATTGTGCCTGATTAGTAAATGTATCGTCATTGTTTCATCCATGTATAATGTCATTTCAAGCAGCTCCTTGTTATTATATTTTTCAAATTTTAGTACACTTTCAGACTTACAACAGTACGCACATAGATATCCCAATGTATCGTCATTGTTTCATCCATATACTATGTCCCTCTAATAGTCCCTTCTTTTATGTTTCAGTGTTTTAATTACTTTCCTTTTCAGAGTTTACTACAATGTACGCACCAGAAATCCCAGAAATGCCAACGTCATTGTCTTTCAGTACCTTACTCAATGTGCGCACATCCTATTCCAGAAATGTACCACATTAGGCGCAGGGTGAAGGCTATTTCCGATCGGCTCGTCAGTTGGAAGTCTGGATCAGTCAATCACGCAAAAAGACTCAAACAGCTCCCCTAAGGAGACCCTAGGCCATCTCTAAGACGAACTCTGACATCAACAAACTTGAACACTTCCCTTTCAGGTTTTCAGACAACAAGCTTAGCCAAGGGTAAGATCTGGACCCACTGCTCTTTGTACAATTTCCCATGCCACATGTTTTCAAATACCCCATCTCAAAGCGCAATTGTCATCGTCTGCATAACCCAGACCTTTTGTTTACTCATAGCTTTGTTAAACGGAATTTTAGCACTGTATCTAAACAATATACCACTTTTTGTGCCTAATAAATGCCCGTGATTGGGGTGGCACTGAGTCCAAAGACAGGGACCTTTGGGGGGCCAACAATGATGCCAAACTTGTTCTTGAAAGTCCAAATTCAGGGCTAACAACCCATTTCCATCTTCCCCATTCGGCCTAATTTCAAACTGTAGGCATGACTCCAACCCTAACTTGTAACCCTTCCCTCTGGACAGCTCAGTCCAGAGGGCGGAGGGGGGAGTGCTCAGCAGTGGGACCCGGACGGGCGGCAGGAGCCCGCCATGGTAACTTCAAACCGATTTTCCGGCCCCACCCAGGCACAAACCACCCTGCAGGTGGTTAGGCAGGAGGTGACGGCTGGTGTTTTCGGCTCGTCGGAGGAGGACTCTGGAATGGGTTTGTCCATGGTTCGTCGTCCACTCGGAGGTTCGGCCTGCTCGTCCCAATATTTTGCTCCAGTCGGATGATTCGGAGGATTTGGCCTGGTCGTCCCAATACTTGTGTCCATTCTTCCCTCCTCTTCATCTCCACATATTTTACCGACGCTATCGCAATAATGCGACTGCATTTGCTGTCGTGTTCAATGGATTCTGTAGCGGAATCGAGGCCAGGTCTTTGGGTGGAACACCTCCTCCGGGAATCTGAATATTTCGGGCAGCAGGGCAGCACCGACTTGAGCTCCACGACCGTCAACCCAGGGCTTTCAAGTAGACCTTTTGATGTGTGCTGATAGCCAGCAGCTTATCCTGGACGAAGCTGGATAATTTTCCTTTCCGCTTCTTCTGGTGTACGAAGCCCTCGTATCCAAATGAGCAAATGTTCCGGCTGGCCACTCCCTGTGACAGGCCTGTCCTTTGCTGCGTATTCGATGCGGCCGTATTATCCACCGAGGTTAAAATGGCCCGTCGATCTGTCTTCCGGAATGCCAAAGGGTAACACCTCAGACGCCAATCTCTACGAGAATCGATCCTGCATTTCCTTATTAGGTGTGGACAATGACCATTTCAACATCTCGTACAGCAGTCGACCGTGTAATAATCAGAGGTAAAAAAATCAAAGGGAGGATTGAAACTAGAATTAAAGTTGTCAAAGCCTCTCGTCTTTTATATGCACGAAACAGGAAGTGATATCGAGCAACAGGATGCCATGTTCTCAGAAATAATTGGATTGCACGAGGCCCACAAAAGGTAAAATGGGAAGCCCATAGCTGGGATGGAGTGTGTGGGGAAGCAATTAGCTCACAATATAAGGTTGTCAGCGGAGCATTAAAATTGGCGTTTCCCCCGTATTGTTATCGAAAGAGCGGTAAGCCCAAACTGTATTCAGCAACAGGATGCACGTTTCCTTTCAATCGTTGCCTATCACAGGTTACATGTCAGGAAGAACAGTGTCCCCAACAACAGGAAGGTTTGAGGAAGTAAAATGGTTTCCCATGTTATCGAGAGAAAGGGAAACTGATACACCGAAATATATTGGTCAACCATTTCGTTTCAAATCGTTGCTTATCCGCGAAAAGTTACGTGTCTAACAACAGGAGAGACTCGACAAAATGGACTTTTCCTCGTGGTATTTGTTGAGGAAGCGATAAGCCCGAATGTATTCGCCAACAGGATGGAGTTTCCCTTTCAAATCGTTGCCTATCACGGGTTACAGAACGTGTCCCAACAACAGAAACGTTTGATAAAATGGTTTCTCCCATTATTGTTATCAGAGAAAGTATTACGCAGAAATATATTCGTCAACAGGATGCATTTCGTTTCAAATCGTTGCTATCACAGGGTTACGTGTCCTAACCACATAGACTCGATAAAATGGTTTTTCCTCTATTATTGTTGTTGAAGAAACGAAGCGATAAGCTCGAAATATATTCATAACAGGGATGTATTTCTTTTCAAATCGTTGCCAGGTTACAAAACAATTCTGAGGAAGCTCGATAAAATGGTTTTCTAACCATTATTTGTTAAGAGGAAGCGATAAACTCAGAAATATATTCACCCAACAGGATGTGCTTCCCTCCAAATCGTTGCTAAGTTACAAAAACAATACAGAAAAGAACCTTGTGCTTTTTTTTGGTCATATTTAGAAAGAGTGTAAGCGATCAGAAAAAATAGACAGTGTCTCCTCAAATGACGTCACATTAAACGTCATTTCAGTATAAAAGAGTGTTCACCTGAAGCCCTCATTTCTTTACTCTTTCGTTGACACGTTTTTCTGCTCCTCAGACGAAATGGCCACTTCTGACAAAGTGTTTTAGATGCCAAAACAGCCACGAGCGATCAATTGCTATCTAGACAGAAGGCTGGACTGCGGCCAAGGTTCCCACCGCAAGTGTCTCTTCACCTTAGGGTTACCCCGGCCTCTGCATGGGATCACGAGGCATCCCTCACCCATGGGATCCCGAAAGCATCCCACTGCCCTAAATGCCATAGTCCAGATCGATACGGAAGGACAATATGCCACCTGGATTTCGAGAAAAGAAATCACAATGCATTATAGGATGTGGAAAACCCTTTGAAGGTGGATGGCTGCTTGTTGTGGATTACCTAACTTGGGACATTGAAAGTTTCAGGAATAAGACTCTTTGAGATGATGTAACTGTAAGCCCAGCTCATGCTCCGTTTGAATCATGTAAAGGGAGTCTTCCCTCTGTCGAATAAATCCTCACTGCACAAAAAAATGGGTTACCCAAGTTTGAAAAATTCAAATGTGTTGTTTTCTTTCTGTCCGCAAAAAAAATGGGGAGAATGCAAAGAGGCCCATGGGTTTTGTTCGGCTCTGTGGGTCTCTGCATTCTCCCCATTTTATCCCATCACCGAGGTTGGTAGCGATACATTCAAAGAGAGTTGAAATGTAGCCTTTTATAATAACGTTTCGTGATGTCAGAGATGATTGAAATGAAGCTAGGCGGCTGGTGGCCTCTTGAGGAAATCGTGATATGGTAGCCCGAAATGTTTACAGAGTGAAGGTCATAACGTTTTTGTGATGATTGTAGCGAGAGATGCACTTGAAGTGAAGCTTTTTTGATCAAGACTGGTGGCCTTTTTGAAATTATGATGGTAGTAGCCTTTTATAATAACGTTTTGTATTGATTGTAGCGAGAGATACTTAGAAGATAGAAGCTTTGACCAAGGCTGGTGGACTTTGAAAATGTGATGGTAGCCAGAAATGTTTGCAAATTGAGTCGTAACAGAAATGTTGCGTTTTATAATAGATGAGGATGCTTATGAAAATGTGTGTCGTCGATGTATTTTTCAAAGTTTCGATGTATTTTTTTTCACGGGGTTTACCGTGGATGATGCGTCATGTCCCGGAGATGATTGAGTCATTTATCAGTGATGTCAGAGCAAAAGATTGAAAGATGTTGCAGGTGGGAATTGGTCGAGATGAAATGAAGTAGCCAATGCTGAGGTAGCCTTTTATACCGCTGAAAAAAAAATTTCAAGATCATTTTCAAAGGTCATGTTGGGAGATGACTTTCTTAATCGTAGATTATATCACATGGTTCGTACTTTGCAAGTTTCCCTATACGACAGATAGGCTTTGACGATTACACATTTTTCGATGACAAAATCACAATTCATTCCAACACGACCTATCAAAGTTTAGAAGCACCTTCATATGATTCGGTGCTAATTTTTAATCTCACGTAGTTTCCATTGCAATAGACGTTCACCACATATATTGGTTCAACACGTAAAAGAGTACTCTTTCTCCAGCGATCAGGGGTACTTAGCAAGACAATGCATTACTCATCACGACTTACGCGACTTATGTTATCGATGCACTGTCGCAAGCCCAGCGGTGCAGTCACCCAAGATAAATTTGTATCGCCTGAGGCACCACTTCCAACTTTATCAGGTGGAATCAACGGTGTTTCTTTTGGCGTCGGAACGAATGGAGAGTCATCAGGTGTTTCGTTGGATAGATTAAACGTTTCAGAGTTGATGCGATATGTCCTCCAGGATAACGTAGTGGTTGCAACCATGTCGAAGATGTTTGCATGGGGTATTGAGATGAAATGAAGCTGTGGCCGAGGGTGGTGGCCTTACCCAGCAAAAAAAAAATTCAAGGTCATGTGTTTGAGTGCTCATTCGATTACAAAATTGTCAACATACTCAATTTAACAGATTTTAACTGGCGGCGTGATTTGGCTTCATGAAGCTGTCGTTTTAGCCTCAGTGGCTTTGGTAGCGCTCAATTCTGCCCTTTAAAACATCTATTTTCAGGTCAGCCAAGTTCATATTTTAGAGCGATCTCTCCTTTTCTATCAGATGGGGTTGCGCACCAGCATACTTTAGATTCAACGTCACATGTTTCACTTGCAACTCCGGAAAATTTAGATTTCAACGTCACCGCTTGCAGCTCTCGGAATATTTAGTTTCCCCACCGAGCTTTGATACGATCTTTCATCATTTCTTCATTTGCTTGATTTGCTTCATCTTATTTTGTTGCTTGGGCGACAACACGTACAATTCCCTCTCCGGATCGATTGAGAACGTGTTGCCCTTGCTGGCGCCTGATACGCGTTGCCATTCGATCCATCGTCAAATTCAATAAACTAGAGTTCGCACGATATAGTTTTTTATCGCCATACTGTATACCCGCACTCCGTTTCCTCGTCGGTCCGGTTCGTACTGTTTCTCCACGGGATCACGCAGTTTTAGAAATTTTACTTTTGTCTTGCCGATCCAGTTTTGACCCCATTTCGTATATGACTCAATCCATCTCACCTTTCATTGCAAACTTTTCCCCTGACACGTTCTTATTTTTATTTGCTCCGACAGCAATTCTTCGGTCCGCCCGAACAACGTGGAAAGAGCGGCATGTGTCGACAGGGCGATTGATGCAAAAATGAATGACTCTTTTTCAAATCAAACGTCGCCGTCAGGTGCCACGATTGCAAAAGAACGCTCTCGGTCGATCACGTACGATCATTCAGATCGAAGTAAACGCGTTTTGATCTCCTTGGTCCGTTTAATCTTTACTTTCTCGTGCGGCAAGTCGGTACATGACTTTTTCCTTTACAAACCTTATCAAAACCACCGAGATCTTTGTCAAAAACCCACAATCATTGTGTCGATGCGTGTAGAGGTCAAACCCCGTTTGCATCTTTCAAAACCGTCATACAAGCACCAGTACGGTAACACGACGAATTTATGCAGACTCATTTCCCATTTGAACGTTTCCAGACCCATCGGTAACCAGCGTGATGCTGTTACCAAGTCAAGTCCTCGCCGCTAAATATTTCTGTACGATCGCGTACACG
This sequence comes from Araneus ventricosus, assembly GCA_013235015.1. Classification (NCBI taxonomy): domain Eukaryota; kingdom Metazoa; phylum Arthropoda; class Arachnida; order Araneae; family Araneidae; genus Araneus; species Araneus ventricosus. The sequence continues at coordinate 3,762 of BGPR01045770.1, read as the reverse complement.
TCGTTATCAAACCGTAGCGTGCGTTCGAGGAATTTCCTCCGTTTCGCTCCATGTCGGCTTTTCGAAAACCAGATCGTAAAACCCCACGTAATTCGCTCAACCGGTCTTTGACACGACCACTTTTGTCCGCGAGGATAAGACCGAAACTTTCTACGCGTCGTCTTGTGGGATATTGCCAGCATCCTGAGCATTTCTTCTACGTCGTTTGTTTCGAATGAGTGTCGTCCACGAATTTCTTTAAGCATTCAATCTTACGTTCTCTCGTCCGTAATCCTTTGGTCAGCGGAACACTTCCCGAAGCAGAAAACACAGTCTCTAAAGTTTATTTAAACCGTGACGTTTCGCCACGCTAATTGTTGTAGAATTCATCGAGTCGTTTCGTCCATGCAGCCCGGACAACGGACACCGAACGTTTAGCAGATACTTCTATGCGTATGGAAATGTTGTTTTTAGACATGGAGGAGCCTTAAACGAGGTGCACGGCAGTTTCGGAAGCAATGTGTTACCAAGTAACGTGGCGAAGACACAGGTGGAGTGTTGCAAGCAATGCAGGAGCAGGCAATGCAAGTAACGTGGCGAAGACGCTTGGGTGGAGTGGAAGGCTGGAGATGCTTACGGGTGGGGTGTCCGGTCGTGAAATGAGCCAGTCGCCCGAGGTCGCGAGATTTATAGACGCCTGTGGGGATCACGTGACCGGTATGAACCAATCACAACCTCGGAAAAATTTTTTCACTACCGCGCTGTGCCAAGTTACACATTTCAATACATCACCATACCCTTATACGTGACCAGACTGTAATCAGAAGGTTTTAATACATCACCATACCCTTGGCACCGGTGACCAGACACAACCAAATCAGAAGCGGGGGGTCGAAAGGAGCATGTATAGTCTTAGGTGAAACCTTTCGTTTCTGGTTATCTACCTAAGGCTATTTATAACTTTTTTTTTGATGACGTCATCATTTTTATTTTATTTCTCTTTTCTTTTCTCTTTCCCTTGTTTTTTTCTGCCTTGCGTCTCCCCTCCTTGGTCACGTGACCTCGTCGGAGGCTACATAGGGCCACCCTCTCATTCATGGCTCATTCCGTTTCGACCACCGACCTGCAAGCCTCTCCAATCTTTGTCCGATACACTCCACTTTACGACGCGGCACATGACTAAACATGGGCTGCCTTTTGACTCCTTCGAAGCCTTTCAGCGCTACCATCTATGGGAGACTGACCCCTTCGTTTTGAATGTGTCATGTAACTTGTTAACAAATTACGTACAAACGACACAATAATTCACCATGAGCATTACATGTTAAAACGACCAAGTCTTTCATCAAACCACCGAGGTTGGTGATAAATCGACACAAAAGCAGGAGAATGCAGAGGGGCAAATGAGTCAAAGCGACTCAAGATTTGCCTCTGCATTCTCCCAATTTATCTTTCGTAGAACACCGAGGTCGGTGATGACTCGATACAAAAAAAAACGGCGAGAATGCAGAGGGACAAATGGGAGCCGAAAAAGACTCTATTTGCCGTCTGCATTCTCCCCCGTTTCTTTTGCCGTCTACAACACACAAACAAACAGAAATGCCAGTTGGACATTGCTCACTTACAAAGCCACTCAGCTCTAAAAAAGAGACAACACATTTTGAATTTTTAAACATACAATTGTGAGGTGCAGATTTATTGAATAATTATTTACAAATGGATATTTACAAGGGTGAAAATGAATATTTACAAGTTTGTTTGTCAGGGAAATTTTCATTTTATATTCACATAATCTGGCCAAATTTCCTTCTTGCACCACATGCAGTTTTCTAATTCTGCATTCATCCCAGCCTCTTGACGCAAGAGTATGTGTGCATTGACAAAATGGTTCGATTCCTCTCTTCTCGCTTCAATCTATAGTAGGAGCACTGGAGATCTGGGTTTCCCTTCTGTGCACTGGGGGGCAGGATGCTCCTTGGATCCTTCAGCGTTTCACCAGGCATCCTAAGTGGAACTTGTGCCCCACAGGCTGAACTCGTGTCTGGTTTCGTCAACTTGCCATGGTGGCAAAACCCACAATAAAATGGTTCTATTGCAGTGCCAGGGAACATGATATCCCTCGTTAGACATTTGATGAGAGTAGAAGCACAGAAGCTAGATTTATATGAAGCTAGGAGCCAATACAAAATATGTCTCCTCTTTATAGCCATGAGAGCGAGCAGGGCCACAGGATGCAAAACAATTCTCAAGAATATGTTATCGTTTCCACTGGATGACGCAAAACAGACCTTTTCTCGCCCAGCGGATATGCTATATATTTCTCCCAATGGGAACCTTATCAAAGGGAAACCACTTAAAGAAGACATCTTTTTTCGGAGTGGCCCAGCCTTGGAAACAACACAGAGTTTTTCCAAATGGAGACTTTGTCAGAAGACGTCATCACCTTCTCAGTCAACAGCAAGGTAAAACAGGATATATATTTCTCCAAATGGAACTTTATCAGGAAGAAGAGACGTACTAACCTTACTCAGACAAAGAAACAGGATATATATATTTCTCAAATGGAACGTTATGAAGGAAACGCCATTTTTTTTTACGTCAATCATCCCTGTTTGTGAATATGTTTTGGACTCTGTTTCTACTTAGACACCTTGGGAGGCTGATTGTCTGTTTACGAAAAGGATTTCCTGTCGACACAGCAAGATTCTAGAGAAGGTCACGTTGGAATATTTCAAAGTTTTCAATGTGTACCACCGAGATCAGTAAGAATCGACACAAAAAAAAAAACGGGGAATGCAGAGGGCACATGGGGTTGAAAAGAGACTCTGCACATCTCCCCAAATTTCTTACAATCCTACAATGGATAGAAATACAGGGTCAGTGATGACTCGACACAAAAAAAACGGGAAGTACGGGAGGACAAATGGGAGCCGAGAAAAAGACTCTATTTGCCGTCTGCAGTCTCCCCATTCTCATCATCCTGGATGGATAAAGACAAAAAAAAAAGAATACTTACACGTTAAGGTTTTAAAACAGCCTGTTTTCATTCTAGTGCAGATTTAGCAAAATGTCTGGGGGTGATTGGTCGTAGACTGGCACAATGTTCACAAACGTTTGAATCTCACTTGTTCACCCCTCAGCAGCACATCTTGCCTAACTTTCAGGTGTGACGGGCTTCCACGAACCCCGAATTTCAGGTGTCACTCTCCTTTCGAGTTTAGCCTTCCTTTTGAGTTTTCTGCTTTTCTTCCCTTCCTCGAGGGTGGAGGGGCTCTCCATGGCGAGAAAACTGTTGCCGCTCTGTTTGCTTCCTGCTTCTCATGGACAACCAAGTCTACCACGTGTTGGCCTGGCGACCCATTAGACGGGTGGTACATTTTGGTCCCCAGTGTATCAATCGGCTGAGTACATCCCAGTCACATGGCTGAGGGTCACCTTAGGGGATCAAGCGAGGTCCTCCTTGGGCTTGGCGTTAAGGGTGGTCCCACTGTCCCCAGGGGTGACTCCCAGCGTATAGGTTCGAGCTAGCATCATGGCAAGTGCCGAGGCCGTTCAGAGCCGGTAACTGCCATCCTGTGGGCTCAGGTGGAGCGATGCCGTCGGGCCTGAATCTCCTCAATATCATATGGGTCCCTCTTGCTAATCAAAATTGTAATGCTTCTTCCACTACGTTAGATTCCAAAACAATACATTAGAAAAATGCTTTAATTCTTATTCCCTTAAAACTATTGTTTTCATTTGTTGAAGACTAAATCTATAAAAAAATTAAAACAATACATGGCA